>JARHVA010000698.1:4355000-4450000 GCA_037957365.1 Torreya grandis | reverse complement strand
GCGAGTGTCTTCATGTTGAATTTATGTGATTGTGATATCTATGTCATGATTAGGTTATTCACATGGGCTTTATTTGATTCATCATAATCTTACATCTCAACCCTGGTAATTGGTTGATTTGATCATGATTATTGTTGGGTTATGCTTCTCCTTGACCATTTTTATGATGTTATTTTATACACACATTATTTATCATTATGTATTTTATTGACTATGATAAGCTTTACCTCAAGATTTAGGATTTTAATGTGATGTATGATTACATAATGCTGCATGTGAGTTATAATAATATGATTATATTTTTTATGTCTTTAATTAACACTTGACTTAGTCGATTTAAGTTTTGTTGGATTATATTTGAACTGGTTCTTTACTTCTTGTTTCTATTGTGTGTTGGATTAATAATGGGGACTGATATTTATTCTATTATATCATTATTTAATTTAAGTTCATTTTGTTGATGGTTGGGTTACTTGCTGGAATGTGTGGTTTTCATTTTGGACTATACCTAAATATTTAAAAGTATATATTAGGGATCAGGATAGTTAAGGTTGGCTATGATATTAGATGGGGTTACAAGTAGGACAAATTTGAAGGATATATAATATATTAGATCTAATCCATTCTATATCATTCGATAGCTTGGGTTAACCATCCCCACTCCCAATCTATACTTAGATTAACTACTCCCATCTCACTTTGGAATCATAGGATTGTGTTGCATGTATTCTTTTATTTTTGATATATATTTTGTTCGAAGATTAATTTTCTTAGAATTCATTTCATTTTTCTGGTTATCGTAATGATCTTGTTGATGGTTAGGGTGGTGAGGGCCACCGATGTTTGTGCTCATAGGGATGGTTGGGTAGGTTTCTCCTGATCAACTTGTCTATGTTTGAATCCATGCTATGTCAACTTCATATGCACGTATGAAATATGATATTATGCCTCAAGTGCATTATATTATTTAATTAATACCACATTGATTTAATATTCCTTATAACCATAACAAGTTATAATTAAATGGATAGGCTATTAGTTCATATATATATATATATATATATTCATTGTCATACTAATCTTACATTGATCTAATGTTCTTTATGATGATTAATTGTATCCAAGATGCTTTAAGTTGTAATACATATATCTATATCATTTAATAGTCTTATTAAGTCTTGATGCTATTATAATTAATAAATATAGGAATGCTAACTTAGGATTTACTTATATATTTTTACATTAGATCTAAATTCTAGAAATTTTTTTGATTTAAAATACATTTACAAATGTAAGTTAGGTTGTCAAAGAAGTAAATATTTAATTTAGCTTTTAGCTTTATGGAAACATATATTTAGATACTTTACATTAGTTCTTTAATTTTGCATTTTTGCTTAATCTAGAATGGATAAACTATATGGGAATTCAGATAGAAGTTATGTAGTTAACTTACATTAATTAGTTTTTGGTTTAACTTATCACTATTTAGACATAAATATATAGATGCATATACCCTCTTAACCCTTTCAATAATGCGTAAAATTTGATAGCTATTCCATGAGAAAAATAAATTAAATTCTCTCTTTTATCATGCACTTCAAACATACATGGTTGTGTGCAAGGTATGTATTATGTTTACAATTATAAGAAATTACTTCTTAAGTCATGCATGTCACATTCATGACATCTGAAATTAATGAGTTAATTCCTGCATTAACTAATAAAGGAAATCGAAGTTAGTTAGATCTTATCACTTAAGAATAGGCATGTACAATGTTTTACTTAGATTATTTACTTGGTTAAGGAAATAAATGTAAAGGAACCCATAATGAAATCAAATATGATAAATAAGTTATTATATAAGTTTAATTCATTCAATGAGACTTAAATTTATACACTTACTACAAGATGTATGAATTTCACTTTGTTTTTTGATAGCTTCACTTGCTTACCTTATTGCCTCGACTACCCAATAGTGAAATTTGTAAGAGTTATTTAAGTGAAACAATTTATTTGGGTTCCACTCGTATTCAAACTTGGATGAACTTTTTTGATTGATGATGTTGAATTCCATGCATGAATATTGATGTTGAATGCTTGCTTTTTTTTTCTATTTCGATTATTAATGAATTCCTAATACAATGATATATGTGTGCATTGATTAGAAGATTATGAAATTTTATATGGAATAAAGGGAAATATTTCTTAAATAGTTACCTGATTGAACTTCATTGTTAATGGTTGCCTGAGTTATTTATCTTACATAGATAGTTCATTTTTCCTTACTTGAAACTCTTTTCATATTGCATTGGCTATGCTGATCTAAATAGTTGTATGTTCCATTACTTGACTGTAAATTTATAATGTTGAATTATAACTATATCATTGAATGTTATAAATATGCATGTTTGGTAATAAATAGTGTATGAATAGTGTGATTACCTGAAAGGATGTAATGTTTTATGACTCGATCGATATCATTAGAGAATGTTGTACTTAATCTATTTTCTGTTATGCTTTAGTATAGTTGTTGCATGAATGAATCAAAATATGCAAGTGTTGGATTATTTCTATTTGTTGATTTTATCTCTTTTTTATATTATATAGCATGTATTTTTATATAATATTATGATTAACCATGAAGGATAACTTAGGAAAAACAAATTTATCCTTTTAGATTAAACCAATCCTTTAACTTAGCCATCGTTGAGTGAGACTAAAAATTACTAAAGAGAGTGAGGTATTTACCTAAGGTTAAGGACCTAGAAATAGTCCTATGTAGAAGTATAAGTATCACTTATAGAAATCAAGACTTATTAGTGTACGTGTACATTGATATACCCTAAATCCCATAATCCTTATAATAAAAAAACAAGATTCCTTATAGCACCCTTTGTATGTGTTTACATATAGCTAATTACCTTAGTTCCCCTCCTTCAATTCTAGTTGCATATGCATGAAGTGTGTTAATTATTTTTCATTGAGTTAGTAAGAATTATAAATGGGCCTAACACTTGTCTAAAACATACCTTGATATATGATTCCAATTTTTTTTGGGTTGTTTCATCTAGTATTAGAGTAGTTTTATACTCTAGGGAACTATAGGAATGCATATTTTCCTTTAAATAATTACAATCTTCTAAGTTATCACTTATGATTTCTTAGGATGGTTAGAATGCGATCAAGTATAGAAAACATCTACCAAAATCCTTTGAATATCAATCCAGTTAGGGGCATATGTCAAGGACATAGAAGGGGTCATCAAGGCTGTATTCCCATTTGTAACCTAGAAGAACTACCTATGAATAATGTTGATAGTAATACCAAGGTATCCAATGTTAAAGAAGTTAGTGGGATTCTAACTGATAAGCGTGAGGAAATTCTTAGTGGAATCTTGACATCCCTTAACACTTTGTAAGGAAAGATTGATAACCAAAAACAAATATTGAATAATCTTGAAGGGCTACCCCAAGAAAAAGTACATAGATTAGAAATAGGACAAATGGAAGGACCTATAATTCAAGAACTTCCCTTGACCACCATTGACCAAATCATCAAAGAACTAAATAAGATTCTATCACCTACCTTTTCAGGTGAGGAATCTAGTGATGTAGTTGATGCATGGTTGGTACACTTGAAAAAGTACTTTAATTTGCATAATATGACTTCCAATGTCAAGGCTAGAGTAATAACCTATCAAATAGTAAGACCTACAACATTATGGTGGAATCACCTTTGTGTTATTGAAGGCTATCAGCCTTTAAACCTATCTTGGTCTATTTTTGAGACTCAGTTCTATAAGGGGTACCTAAATCCAAACTATAAGGAATAGAAAATCATTAATTTTAAGCTTTTAAAGCAAGAGAACATGTCTATTGCTAATTATGAGAATAAGTTTCTAAACTTGGTACATACTAAGTTCAAGCTTGGGCTTAAGGAGATTCTAATGCATGATGTTAACATGACAAATCCAAAAAACTTTAGATATAATAATTGAATCAACCTATAGGGCTGAGGAAAAAAAAAAGTCTCACCAAATGGCAAGATAAGAATTCAAGTCAAGCATGAAGTAGTCTAAAGCATAAAACCTTTCCCCCATGAACAAAAAATTCAAAAAATGTGATACTAACCACACATTTTTAGGAGGTAATAAAAATTTTAGCAAGTTTTCTAATCAAAACAAGAATTTTAGGTCCCATGGATCTTCCAAATCTAGTTTTTATAAAAAGGAATAGCAACAAAACAACTAATGTGGACCTACCATAAGTTCTACCACTATTATAGTAGCATATTATAGACCAATTATGTGTGGGGAATGTGGTGAAAACCACTAAAAAAAGGACTATCCTAAACTAAAATTAGGCCAAGTAGTGAATCTTAAAGTATATGCTACTATTGATAATCATAATGATAACTTTCATGGTACTCCAATTGAAACATGAGGTATAATTAATGGTTTTCCTGAATATGTTGATTGATTCTGGTGCAACAAATTATTTTATTTCTCCTTTTGCTACTAAATAATGTAATAGTAAACAAGAGAAGGTTGGGAAGTTGAATTCAGTACCAACAAGAAAGTGCATATTCTTGAGTGCTTGGAACAAACATAATTAGGTCTTGATGTTTTTAAGACCAAGGTGAATATTTTTCTCATGCCTTTGGGATCTTATGATCTCATCTTTAGAATGGATTGGCTTCATGAACATCAAGCCACACTTGATTGTGTGGGCGAAAGAGTGTAATGCACCAATGACCTTGGCCAAATTATAGAATTGCAAAGCATGCAAGGATCCATGAGAAATTAAAATACTTTCATCCTTATAAATGAAAAGAGATATTAGGAAGGATTACAAAGATCTATGCAGTCCAACTACAAGAAATATCTAATTAAAAAGAGCTAGAACATGCAGATTTTTCTATTTTAAGGGAGTTTATGGATGTCTTTCCTAAAACATTACCTAGTTTACGACCCAAGAAATAATTTGACTTATCTATTGACATCATATATGAATCTACCCCAACTTCTAAGGCACTTTACCACATAAACATAGATGATCTACAATAGTTGAAAGTTTGGCTACAAAAACTTTTAGATAGTGGTAACATTCGGCTAAGTGTGCCTCCTTGGGGTACTCCAATAGTCTTTATAAAGAAAAATATGGTACACTAAGGCTTTGCTTTGATTACCACATGTTAAATAAGGTAATAATAAAAAACCATTATCCTTTACCTAGAATTGATGACTTGATTGATCAAATGAATGGTGATGTAGTATTTTCTAAGATCAACTTGAGATCTAGTTATCATTAGCTATGAATCAAGGAAGATGACATACGTAAAACTACCTTTAGAACTTAATATGGACATTATGAGTTCACAGTTTTACCTTTCAGCTTAACCATTCACCACCAGCTTTCTTGAATCTTGTGAACAACATATTTAGAGATTTTTTATATAAGTTTGTGCTAGTTTTTCTTGATAATATTATTATTTATGCCAAAAAAAGAGGCTAAACATGATCAACACCTTCATCTAATATTTAAAACACTAAGATAACATAATATTTATGGAAAATTATTTAAATGTGCTTTCTATGAATCATAAATTCATTAATTAGGACACATTATTTTCAAAGAAGACATTATTTGTGACTCTACCAAGATCAAAGCTATCCAAGATTGGTCTACTCCTTCCAATGTGTATGGACTACATAGCTTCATGGTTTTGGCTAGTTATTACCAGCATTTTGTTGAAAATGTTTCTAGTGTGTCCTAACCCATCACTTATAGAGAAAAGGAAATAATTTTGTATGGACTCCTCAGTGTGAAGAAGCATTTATTAAGCTAAAAGGGTTATTTACAATAGCTTCTATTCTTATCATACTAGACCCAAATGGTAACTTTGAAGTTTGGGATGGTTCCTTTAAATAAGGATATGGAGGTATCTTGACTCAAGATGGCAAGGTTGTGGTTTATGAATCATGAAAGTTGAAAGAAAATGAAAAGAACTATCCTAAGCATGGCATGGAACTTACTGCCATTGTTCATGTAGTAAAAAAATGGAAACATTTCCTTATGGGAAAGCATTTCCAAGTAAAATTTGATCATCGATAATATTTAAATACACGCCAGTGCTGGTGGCTAGAATTTTTGAGTAATTTTGACATGAATATGTCATATGTCAAAGGTAAGGAGAATCATGTGGCTGATGCAATCAGTAGATGCACATACCTTGTTGCCTTTTTGGTATTACAAATAAATTATGTAAGTGTTGTTTTATAATAATATCTTGTTGATGTATTATGCCATGATGTAAGAGTGGGTTTGGATGATGAGCCAATAGCAAAAAGATTTATTAAATTTTCTATTGCAATAGATGGCTTAATAAGGCATAAAGGCAAAATTTATGTCCCCAGGTTGGGATACTTGAGAAAATTTGTACTTAATGAAGTGTGTAAAACACCTTATTATTCTCATATAGGGGTTACAAAAATGATGCATGCACTAAAATATCTCTATTTTTGGCCTAGAATGAAGCATGATGTCACTAAATTTGTAGGGAAATGCTTGGAATGCCAACAAGTCAAGGCTAAGAATTTCCATCCATGAGGGTTTTTATACCCTCATGATATTCAAAGATATAATTTGGTTTTATTTTCACTTGATTTTATTTTGGGGTTGACAAAATCATGCAACAAGCATGAAACAATCTTGGTAGTGATCGATAAAGAAACTAAAGTTGGCCACTTTATTGCTAGACATTTAATAGATGATGCATCCATATGTTTAGAATGCTTTGTGAAGGAATTATTAATACTCCATGGTACACGTAAATTGATCATATTAGATTGGGACAAATTATTTACTTTAATTTTTTGGCATACTTTAACTACAACCTTTGGAACAAAGCTAAATTTTAGCTCTTCACATCATCTAGAAATAGATGAGAAAATGAAATGGGTCAACCAAGTGGTTGAATATATGTTGTGCATGTATGTAATATATTAATTAAAAAAAATGGGAGAACTATCTTTATCTAGTCAAATCTGCATATAATAATTCCTACCATTCAGCTATTAAGATGCCTCCATTTGAAGCTTTATATGGATGTAAGTGCAAAACACCTCTTGGATGGGACAACTTGGAAAATAGGGCTATTAATGGGTCTAATCTGTTTCTATAATATGATATTAAAATGGAATTAATAAGGTATAATTTAAAAATAGCTTCTAACAAGAAAATTAGCTATGCGTATCTTAAGAGAACTTCATGTGAATTCAGTGTGGGAACAAGGTTTTTATATGCATTGGACCGTAGAAAAGTTCTATTAAATTTAGTACAGCTTCTAAGTTAGCTCCACATTTTATCAAGCCTTTTCACATAGCAGAAAATTTTATCCCTTTTACTTACCAATTGGCATTTCCTCCTCTTTCAAGGATTCATGATGTTTTTCAGATTACATTATTGAGAAAGTATATACTTGATCCATCTAATGTTTTATATTGGACTCATTTATAGGTCATGGAAGAGGAAAAGATCTAGTTAGAACCAATGAGAATCCTAGATGATCACAACATTAAGCTATGTAATAGAGATATACAATAGTTTTTTGTGTAATAGGACCCTATAAGTGAAAGGAGAACTACTTGGGAAGACATTCATATTTTCAGACAACATTATGCATGGATTTTTTATTAATTCACTGGGATGGCTCCCTTCCAAAAGGGGGAGGATGTTACGATCCTATATTTTCAATTTATATTCTACTATTAAGACATTAAAATTATAATTGTTATACTAGTTATTAATTTTTATTTAGCTAGAATGTTTACGGTACTAATTGTAGTAGTGTTAAGATATGTAATTAATTATTTGATAGAATTATTATTGTTGATGATGATTTTATAAATCTATATTGATTATCAATTATCAACATAATGTGATTGATGTTTTTTTTAGTGATTTTAAGATTTATCTATGAGCTAGGTAGATGTTGGAGGTTGTACTCCCAAAATCAAGTGAGTTTGGAGCATGTAAACATGTCTGACATGTATACTTGTTATTTTTATTGTCCTTCAAACACCTTGATTAGTCATTATGTTTATTATCTATGGTCCTTATGTCTGTGGTTATTATTGTACTTTACCAATATCATTATATTCATTGTTTATTATTTTCCATTATATTTTTTATATGTTTTTATTAATCATAGACTTATTCCTTACACGTGACTCCATTCTATATTCTCTCCCATAGGTTTATAAATATTCTTCATTATATTAATCCTAATGCCCTATGAAGTTCTATACCTAAACCTACCTAGACCCACCTAAACCTAACATCCACCTTGGGAACACTTATCACCTTAATTTCATGTTCTAACCCATTCAACCTAGCACTACACATGAAGGTGGTAGCATGATGTTTCAATGACTAGATACTTTTGGCTTGACTTTAGACTTGGTTTAAATTCATTGATATTATTTTTAATATTACGTTATCGACTTAGGTTGATATCATATGAGGGGATATATTAACCTCATTCAATGAGGTAGGTGGTATTTTGGTGGAGGTTTCCATGTTAATTAAGTTGGTTTGTGTTAAATCCTTATGTTAATCACTAATCTTATTTCCTATTGGTGGTAGGTTGATTAATTACAGAGCCTTCTAGACTTACCATTAATGGTGACGTTGGTGGGAGATTACCTTGGGATCTAGAGGTATTTATCTCTCCTCCCAAATTAAATATGAATTAATTAGGGTATGGAGAGATCTGATGGAAATAATGAGAAGTTTGGATGGTGGGTAGAAGAGTTAAGAAAATGGAAATTTTGTAGAGAAAATAGTAAAAAGCTTGGTTGGTTTTTAATGGTGGGTTTGAATGGTTGGAAAATATATAGTGGTGTTTGGTGAAGTGATATATTTTCTTATATTTTTATGCTTTTGAAGTCTTCTACATTTTTTAGTAAGTTATTTGGTTTTCTAGGTTGATTTTGTTAACTATGCTAAAATGGAAATAAATATTTAGAGGCTACTCATGCAGCCAAAAGTCTTCAAACTTCTAGATACATGCACAAGCCCCATGTAATGATATATCGATGTATATATTTAATTGCATATAAACTTATAATGAATATATATAGTGTATATATTGACTCTTTTAATCCTTAGTTTACTTCTATTTTTTTTGCATATCATTAATTTTTTCAGGACTCGTGCATATATGCTTGAAAAATGTTGTTAAGTGTATGTGTATTACAAAAAGGCAACTATGTGTTTTGTTTCTCATATATATATATATATATATATATATATATATATATATATATATATATATATATATATATATATATATATATATATATATATATAGGTTTCTATGTTTTAAATAACCAATGGTATTTTCCATGCATATAAGTTGGAACATGGTTTGTTATCAACTACATTTTATAACTACTACTATATGGTGATTATGTTTTATATGTGGACTCAACTATGTTATTTTTAAATAAATATGTTTCTTTTAATATGGTTGCAGTTGTTGTTTTTAGTAACTATCAGTTATGTCCATGTTCCTTTTTGTTGAATTTTTTGTTATGAAGAGGGAGCCACATGGTTTAAATAAGGTTATTTTCCTTGATGTAAATACACTATTAACAAGAATCAACAACATTGTATTTTGTATTATCTAGTTTTCTTTTCCAATGACATAGTCATGTTCTTATAATGATGGTGTTCATTTACAATAATATCCCTAGATTTAAAATGTCTAAGGATGATAACAATAATACCCACATTCTTTTGATTATGCTTGTGTTATTTTATGATAAATTCATGGTTGTTCTTTCCATGGTTGATATTGTTGTCTAGGTAAATCTCTTATGTGTTGTGACTCAAGTTTTCTTAAGGAGAAATATGTTTTATTTGTACTATGTTATTATAAAACTTAAGAACATAACAATTTGTTAATTTATTAATGTTTATTTATACCATTATGTTATCATTTTATTCGGATGTATTATTTACAAATTGGAACTATGGTTGCATCTTGTTTTATATTGATCTTTGATATTCGATTGCATATTATTGCATGAAGTTTCAGATGTTTAGCTTGGTGTTAATTTAGCTAAGTTATAAACCCATTTTGATCTTTGTCTTTTTATTAATCTTAACTAATGTACTCTTAATTTTCTATGTTATTATTTTATTTTGAGTATTTGAATAAGGTTTTATAAAATGCACACACACACACACACACACATGCATTTAGCGAATGACTTCATGTTGAATTTATATGATTGTGTTATCTATGTCATGAATGGGTTATTCACATGGGATTTATTTGATTTTCTATAATCTTACATCTCAAACTTGGTAATTGGTTGATTTGGTCATGGTTATTATTGGTTCTTGATTATTTTCTTATGCTTCTCCTTGATCAATTTTATGATGTTATTTTATAAACATGCTATTTTATTTATAGATTTTTAATGACTACATTGAGCTTTGCCTCAAGCTTTAAGATTTAAATATGATGTATGATTACATAATGATGCCTATGAGTTATAATAATAGCATAATTATATTGTTGATGTCTTTGATTAAAACTTAACTTAGTCGATTTAAGTCTTGTTGGGTTATACTTGAAGTAGTTGCTTACTTCTTATTTATGCTATGTGTTGGATTAATAATGGGGATTGATCTTTATCCTATTGTGTTTTATTTAATTTAAGTTCATTTTGTTTATGTTTGGGTTACTTGTTGGAATGTGTGGTTTTTATTTTGGATGATACCTGAATATTTAAAAGTATATATTAGGGGTCAGGATGGTTAAGACTGATTGTGATATTGGGCACGGTTCCAAGTAAGACAACTTCAAAGGATATATAATGGATTAGAGATAATCCATTCTATATCATTTGGTATCCTAGGTTAACCATCCTCACTTCTGATCTATACTTAGATGAATTAGCTATTCCCATCTCACCTTGTAATGATATGACTATTTTTCATGTATTATTTTATTTTTTATTTATCTTTCATTCTGAGATAAATTTACTCAGAATTCATTTCATGTTACTGATTATCTCAACCACCATCCTATTGATGGTTGGGGTGGTGAGGGCCACTGATGGTTAGTCTCATAGGGATGGTTGGGTGGGTTTGTCTTGATCAACTTGTCTATGTTAGACTCCACGCTACATCAACTTTATACACATATATGAAAGATGATACTATGCCTTAAGTACAATGTATTATTTAATTAATACTACATTAATTTAATATTTCTTATACTCATAACAAGTTCGAATTAAATAGATAGGCCATTAGCTCATATATATACATGTATGCATTGTCATACTAATCCTACATTGATCTAATGTTATTTATGATGATTAATTGTATCCAAGATGGTCTAAGTCCTAATACATATATCTATATCATTTAATATTCTTATTAATTCTTGATGCTAGTAGAATTAATAAATACAGGAATGCTAACTTGGGATTTACTTATATATTTTTACATTATATCTAAATTGTAGAAGTTTGTCCTCTTTGGAATAAATAGCACATATGTAAGTTAGGTTGTCAAAGAAGTAAATATTTAATTTATCTTGTTTTATGGAAACATATATTTAGATAATTTTCATTAGTTCTTTAATTCTTCATTTTGCTTAATCCAAAATGGATAAAATATATGGAAATTCAAATAGAAGTTATGTAGTTAACTTGAATAAATTAGTTTTTAGTTTAACTTGTCACTGTTTGGACATAAATACATATATGCATATGCCCTATTAACCCTTTCAACAATTCATAAACTTTGATAGCTGGTCCATGAAAAAAATAAACCAAATGATCCTTTCTATCATGCATTTTAGACATATCTGGTTGCATGCAAGGTATGTATTTTGTTTACAATTATAGTAAATTACATCTTAATTCATGTATGTCAAATTCATTCCATCCAAAATTAATTAGTTAATTCATGCATTAACTAATAAAGGAAATAGCAGTTAGTTAGATCTTATGACTTAAGAATAAACATGTACAATGTTTTACTTAGATTATTTACTTGGTTAAGTAAATAAATGTAAAATAACCCATAATGAAATCAAGGATGATAAATAATTTATTATATTAATTTAATCCATTCAATGAGACTTAAATTTTTACACTCGTTCTAAGTTGTATGCATTTCAATTTCTTTTTTGGTAGTCATACTTACCTTATTGATTCGGTTGTCCAATGGTGAAATTTGTAAGAGTTCCTTACGTGGAACATTTTATTTGGGTTCCAATCACCTTGAAACTTTGATGAAATTCATTTATTTATTATGTTTAAATCCATGCATGAACATTATTGTTGAATGATTGCTATTTGTATTTTGTCTAGTGGGATTATTAAAGAATTCCTAATACAATGATATATTTGTGGATTCATTAGAAGATTATGGAATGTTGTATGAAATAAAGGGAATTCTTTCTTAAATATTTACCTAATTGAAATTCACTATCAATTGATAATTAATTTATTTCTCTTACATATATAGTTCAGTTTTATTTTCTTGAAACTCTTTTCATATTGCATTGGCTATGCCAATCTAAATAGTTGTATGTTCCATTACTTGACTATAGAGTTATAGTGTTGAATTATAACTATATCATTGAATTTTATAAATATACATGTTTGGTAATAAATGATGTATGAATAATGTAATGACCTTAAAATCTATAAGGTGTTATGACCCATCCAGTATCACTAGAGAATCATGTACTTAATCTATTTTTTCTTATGCTTCAGAATAATTTCTACATGAATGAATCAAAATCTCTAAGTGTTGGATTGTTTCTATTTTCTGAATTTATTTTTTTTATTTATTATATACCATTTATTTTGATATAAACTTATGATAAACCATGAATGATAAATTAGGGAAAACAAAGTCATCCTTCCCTGTTAAACCAATCCTTTAATCCTCAAGTGGGATTGAAACCCACTGAGGAGAGTGAGGTATTTACCTAGGGTTAAGGACCTAGAAACAATCCTATGTGGAAGTATGAGTGCCACTTATGGTACTCAAGACTTATTAATGTATGCATACACTAATACACCCTGAATTCCATTATCCTTCTAATACAACAACAAGCTTACCCATAGTACCCTTTGTATGTGTTTACCTCTAGCTAATTGCATCAGTTCCCCTCCTATTCTAGTTACATACGTGTGAAGTGTGTTGATTGTTTTTTTACATTAGTAATACTTATAAATGGGCCTAACATGTGTCTAAAATGTACTCTGATATATGATTCTAATTTTTTTTTTGGTTTGTTTCAAATATATTATATATCATTGAGTTTCAATAAAAGAGTCAATTACTATTTCTAGGTAAATATCATTAGTTTAATAGTCAAATAAAATGGATTATTAGTTTGGTTTAGGATGGCATTATGATATATTTCATATTGGATAATCAATATTACATAAGAGCTATGAGCACTCAATATTGCAAATATTTTGATTGGGTAATTAAAATTGATTTCAGACCCTTTGAACTTCTATGGTGTTATGTGTCCCTTATGGAAATTTATGAGTTCCACATGAAGGAACATTATAATATTACAAATAAATTGACACTAAATTTTCATCAATACCTTCTATTTACATATTATGATTTAAATTGGTGACAATGTGAGACACATTGAATCATTACACATATCTATGTTGTCATGAAATTTTGCTTTCATCCTTTAACCACTTCTAAACTTGTGAATGCACCAAAGTTTGAGATTATGATGTGTCATCATCACACCAAGTCACATCATTTTGGAATGTTTTTCTCATTGTTACCCATTTCAAAATTTAAGGTGAAAGTGTGAGACCAAGACATGTGACATCATCATGTAAAGTTTAGTTGTCATATACTTTTTTTTATTTAGATATTTGAACTAGATTCTTTATTGATAAAAAAAATTGGGACCTATGTAGAATTAGCATATGTCTATTCTATACAAGTTTATCATATTAATAATATTATCAATAAAGAATTTAATATTATTATTATCTTGTGTAAAATAGACAATTGTTAAAATATAATCTTTATTAATACCTTTATACTTAGGTAATGTATGGATTATGGCCCCTATGATATTTTTTCATAGCCCATCTATGGTCCTAGTCAATTGGAAGGAGATTTCTTACTCAAAAAATTTATTTGGGACATAGGTCCTTTGTAAATGGAGAGGTGTTATTGTTTCTCATACTAGACTTATGATTGTGTGGTCAAGGGTACTGAGATAATGATAACTATAATATACTTGTATAAACCTCCTTCTTTTGCTAGATATACTCCATGGCGTAGGTTTCATATTAATAGTTCTATACACATTTGGATAAAAATAATTTGAGCTATATTTTGTTTATAATACCTAAACCTATCAATATAATTACTATGAAGAATGTCAAAGTCTTCACAAATATTTGTTGTCTTTGTTGGGTGTATATGTAGGTGATCCTAGGAAAATCATGGTAGCATAAAAAATATCAATAATGTAGGGCATCATACTCCTATTCTTTAAGTTAGGCGAAAATCATCATCATCACTATATTCCTTCATTGCTTTGACCTTGTTCTCATAAATGGTTATGTAATGAGGGGATTCCATATGCATAGCTACCCAATCAAAAGTTATGCCTTATTATTCCAACTTTTTCCCAAATGAGAACAAAGAGGGAGACTGAGTTTGACTGGGATCTACCATTATAATAGATTTAATGGACTTGATAGTGAAATTTAAATATTCAAGTGTTAAGGGAGTAGAGCTTTGGATATTCAATATTCATTGGTATTATGTTTGTAAATGGATTTAAAGTTGCTTTAAGATCATATAATAGTTATGAGGTAGTGATCCAATGTTATTCATGGCCAAATCATGGGAATTAATTTCTTATGAATGGCCTATGATGGTAAACTTTCCATTTAAATTTTATTTTGTGACCTACGACTTCATGAGAGATTTACTTAAGTGTCAATTTATCATAGTTTATTATAAACTACATCAACCCTATTTTAATGTTAAATTACTACACCCATTATCACTCCATGGATACATTACAATAGTGTTCTAAATTGAAGGATAAATATTTATATTAAATGATTTAGATTAATTATTTTAATAACATCCTATAGTAGCCTTTCTAAAAACATCCCAAGATTAAGAAATATTACCACACACACACACAAGAGAGAGAGAGAGAGAAAGAGATTTTATGTGATTAATAGATACATCAATAATTTTCAATAGCATAGTCAAGTATGCTTTGTAGGAAAATTTTATTATTTTAATAGTAAACTTTTTTATATAAGTTTATGTCATGTTTTAATTGTTAATTATATATTTTCAGACAACACTTATAGTTGTTTAAGTTGTTGGTATAATTAAATCTTGAATTCTCATAATCTTGTTAACACATTGTGAATGTTTGGCATTTGAACTTAAGTGGGTATTGAGGTCAACATACCCCCATTTTTGAAAAATAGGGACCCTTGTGTCAAATTGTGCAAATTTGAACCTTAAAACTAAAAATTCACTTGATCAGAGTGTCATTAACATGTTTACTATAATCATATGAAATTCAAAATTGATTGACTTAGGCATGGCTAATAGCACCCAACCTATAGGTCCTCTTTCTTACTCACTCAACCCTTCTCGGCTAGGCTTTAACTAATTCTCAGTCACCCAAAGCTTCCCAAACTTAGCTTTTTAGGACCTAAGCAACCCTCCTAGACCCATATCCATTACCTCAAGGCTCATCCTCCTAGGACAATAGAAACCAATTTCGATAGGAGAACTAAAATTCATGGGTGTCTTATTTTTGGTACTATTGTCTAAGCTTATCTTTACCTCTAATGGTCATTCCTTATCTTTTTTCTTATAGGCCTAATACAAGTTCATTTAACCCATGATCATTAGTTTCCCAATAAAATACCATTAAATTTTCATTTATAGGGGTTGACACTCATTCATAAGAGAAGAGCAAGAATACAAGCAAGTACACTCAAGCACTCTTACCTATTCTCTACATACAACCTTCTAAGACCAATTCAAGCCTATTCAAGCACTCATACCAATCCCTAGTCATCCAAAGTAAATTTTAGTTTCACATCTAGTTACATACATCAAACAATTGTACCAAGCACTTCAAATGGAAAAAATACATTAGCTTGATCTGTCTTCAAAGTATTGTTATGTAAGAAACATATCCACACACTGGGTGTTAAGTGCATCCAGTGTATCCTTTACACACTAACCCCTTCTCTCTTTCCCAAGTTTGCTATTTAAGTTCAAGTACTATGAGATCCTAAGGGTTTATAATATTGAATCAGACACACAATGAGTTTTTTATAAACCTAGGATTTGATATTTCACTTTCAGGGTCTCACAGGCTTGTTGAGAAAAACCAGACCACTAAGACAATAGTGTCAAAAGAGGACAACAGTTCTGAAAAGGGACAACTCTAAAATGTGGACTATAACACCAAGTAGCAGGATGTCCTAAGTTTGGCACTCTTGTCCAATCTATAAATAGAGTTCTAGGTCCTGTTTATGAGTATCTACCATCCCTACATAGTAGTTTCTAAATCTTGAATCATCTGTTTTAACCCAAAATAAGCTAAGTTTGATTTCTCTACACTTCCTATTACTTTTAGAAAAGATAAAATAAATATCTAATTACAAAAATTAGTAGGCTAATTAAGAAACATTAATTATTGATTTACATTTACTTAGAACTTTATTTTTTGAGGAATTAAACACCTAATTCTCAACAAGAATAAAACATTTGGTGAACCTGACTTACTTTGAATTTTTGCACAAAAACCCTAGAAACCCTAGGGCTAATTATTTCTAATTTTTTTATAATATTTTATTTATTTTTCTTGAATTTAAAAATTATAAAACTATAAATTAATTTAAATATTTTCAATGAATTCACCCAAACCCTAGTTTACACATACTAGGTCCTATTTGCATACAAACACTTTCAAACCACTAGGAAAAATATACTGCTAATTTTAGAAATATTTTCATATTTTCCCTCAATTTTTCAAAATTAAAACTACAAATTTTCTATAAAATTTTCAAATTACTACACTAATTTTGAAAAAATACATTCAAAACCCTAGTTGAATCAAATACATTCTTAGGTATTGTCCAGTACATTTTTCATAATTTTCTAAAAATTTAGTAACATATCAAACTTAGAAAATCAATATTCAAATTCAAAAGTTCATAGTATTTTGAAAATAATATTTTTGAAAAATCCATAGTTACATCTACTAGTTCTTTTTTGCTTGTCGAGGTATCACCTTACATGTTTCAAAGTCCTGTATCCTTTTTATGCATATTCCAGTTCCTTGCTTAGATGATATTATGTTAATTTTTTATACTATTATCCAAATTGTTTTCCTTATTCCACCTAAGTTCATTGCATCTCTTCCCTCAAGATGAAGTCTAAGACTTAGTGGTAATCCTCCTTAATTCACTTAGATTCCTTCAAATCGACCATATACCATGGATAAACAATCAAATTAGATTCCTATTATAGATTCTACAGATCCAAATTATACAAATTTCCATGAGGATAAATCTAACCATGAGTAAATAGAAAACAAAAATGATGAGGTACATATAGATGCTCATGTTCCACCACATTGGACTACCAATCCACTTCCACCTCTTGTTGATAATGAAGTAGTCCTAAAAAAAGATTTGGTTTTACAAAATTTTAGTGAAAGAATTAAGGAACAACTTAAATATCATACATTAAGTTTCAAATACATCATGTAAATAAAAAATTCTAAGCAATTTGAGTCTTCCAGTCATTCAGAGTGACCACTTATTAATGACACTACATGGGTAACTATGTCTCAACAATCCCCTATAGTAGTCCAACCTTATTCTATGCTACCAATTGTAACTAGTACATCCCTATCTCCTGATGGCATAACCCTTGTTTAAGAGATACGATATCTTCAATCCAAAATGCAAAATATTGAGCAAGGTAACACTAGACCTACATAGGCATTGGATTCTTTCATTTTATTACATACACCATTGGCTCATCACATTGTTTCTACACCCTTGCCACAAAGATTTGTTCAACCCAAGCTTACTCTTTATGATGGTAAGGGTGATCCAGAGACACATTTGAGAGCATTTCATGTATCATGTTTGGATTATGCACCCAATGACTATCTACTTACAAAAATATTTCCATGAAGCCTAAAGGATTATGCTCTATAATGGTTTTATAGTCTACCAAATAAGTCGATCATAGCTTTCAATCCTTTAGCAGACATGTTCCTATCACATTTGAGTATCAACATTGGAGATAAGGTCTCATATGCACATATTGCACAATAGAAACAAAGGTTAAATGAGCCCCTCATGGATTATGCTATTAGATACAAGAATATTTTTGCTGATCAAGAGCTACAAGGAATCTTCAAAAAAAGCCTTCTACCAACATTACATGAATCCATTATGTCCAAAATATTCTCCTCTTTCACCAAATTATGTCATACAATTAACGGAAGAGAAGTCAAGTTAATCTCAATGGGAAAACTCAAGTATTCAAGTACTCCAAACACAAAAAACAAGAGTAATAACAAAATCCCATATAAGGTCAAAATTAGTGACAACAAAAATTGGAATCAACCAACACATGTGGTTTTATCAGTACCTCCTCAATGTGCATTTACCAATTTACCAGTTTATCTAGCCCACATTTTATAGTAGTTATTGGAATTCAACCTCATCACTCTCCCACCTATTCAGGAAGTAGATCCAATAAAGCCTCTTCTAAGGGGATATGATTAACATGCATTTTGATATTTTCATATGGCACTAGGCCATACCACAAGCAGATGCATCTTTTTGTGACATAAGATACAAGACTTGATAGATGATAATCTAATTGATTTTGGTACTTTAGTTGAGCCTCCAAAGACAAATTCAACATAAGATAAAGCTTTGAAAATATTTTTATATCTATTTACATAGAACTCAAAATAAGATAAAGAGGACACATCATGTGTTCATCATACATACCATATATATCCTTCACTAATTACATACCAGGCACCTTTAGTTCAAGCACATTGTTAGGTTGTGGAGCCAAAAGCTTCACTGATGCAGACATGGAGGAGGTTGCTGAGAGGTTGCTAAGTTGTAGAGAAACCGACATCGGTTTGATCAGCCGACATTGGTCATATACAGTGAGAAGAGCAACTGATGTTGGTCAGGGATTGGCTAGCATCGGTCACCTCCAGGCAGGCAGGGACCGACGTCAGTCACCTATGCAGTTCCAAAACTACCAGTTCACAGATAGTTAGTTAAAAAACTAATTGTTTACATTTCAAAGGCCAATTATAGACTTGAAGCTGTGGATCTAATTATTGTAATTAGATGTATAATTATTGTTTGCATGAGATCTATATAATAGACTCATGGGCTATACTGTAATTTGTGCTAGAGAGTAAGATAGCAAAAATTAGCTCCTTCAGAGTGAAGAGAGCAAGGTGTGTTCCTCCTAGTGCCACAATGCCAAGTATGCATGCTAGTTTGGAGAATCAGAAGGATTCTTCATTTATGTAGGATCTTGGTCAGTAGGTGTGCAAGGCCACATTTGGAGATCTTCATGGTAAGTAAGATCATTGATTTGCAGGTGTATGTGTGTGTGAGATCTAGGTTTGCAGGTATGTAGAACTAGATTGATTTGTAGGTGTGCAAGATTAGGGAGGCCAGCAACACAACAGGGAGCAATATCAGGGGAGATCTACTTGGAGTATGGTGTGTACTCAGTTAGAGATCAAAGAGGAAGGCAAGGTAGATCCTTCCATAAGTAAGATCATTTGAGTTGCAAGTTGTTGTAAGTTCATGGGAGATCTACTTGGAGTGCATTGCATACTCAGTTGAGTATGTGTGTATACTTGATGTACTGGCAGTAGTGGATACTGACTGGTTGGAGGTGAACACCAACTCTATGTTTGAGTTGTGTGTTGGGACTGTAAGAGAGAGAGTGATCTCTTGAAGGTGAATTACTGAACACTTGGTGTGGCAAACCTGTAAGGTGGAAGAGTGTGGCGTCTCTTCATTTGTAATTCTTTTTTGGAAGAGTATTAATACAATTAGGTAATGTCTCTCATATTTTGTGTTATTTTTGAATTCTATTTACTTATGATTCTAGTTAATTTTTGCATATTAAGTTGCTTGTACATGGTAATCAATGGTGCTTTCGGGTCCTAACAATTGGTATCAGAGCTAAGGTTGTAGGGAGCAGGTTTGTGTTTGGTTACAGGTCACTCTCAGGGGTTTCTGATTGAGTGGAAGTATAGCAATGGTAGAAAAAAGTACACTAAGAATGGAGGAATTCAAAGGCACGAATGGTCAATTACGGTGTTATGGAAAGAAAGAACAAGAAAAGAAAGATTATTGGTTGGTAGCAGATCAGTATGAAGGAACTGAAGAAGCAGATGTTGCAGGTGTTGTTACACAGGATGCTCTAGGATGTTTCTTGGATAAAGTAGAATCTTGGTTTATATATTCTATTGCCTCTTTCCATGCAGCCCCAATTCGAGGGGTTGGTGAGCCTTGTCAAAGTATTGGCAAAGGGGAAGTGTTGCTGAAATTGCAAGCGGCCAAGACATGGGTGTTGAAGAATGTCATGCAGGTCCCAGTTTTGAAGATACGGCTAATTGCTTCAGGAAAGTTGGGTGATGAGAGATGCACAAGAACTCTCACAGTGGATTCTTGGAATGTTACCAAGGATGCACTTGAATTAGCATGTGGTAAGAAAGTAGGTACTCTTTATCTACTTGCTTGTATTACTGATTCCACTTTTATTGCACAGGTGTGGCTTTGTAGGCTTGGTCACATAAGTGAGAAGGGAATGGATGTTCTTAAGTCATATGGTAAGAGTTCAGCTTTGGAGAGCATAGACCAAGATTTTTGTGAGTAGTGGGATGCTACAAGAAAGGATTGGATTTATTGTAGGAAAAGGAAGACTGATGTATTTGATAAACTTAAGAACTGGAAAGCCTTGGTGTTCTTGGAGGAGATGACGGATAGAGATATATGGATGGGATTAGATACCTCTGAGCAGGGTAGTTTGGATAAGGAAATGATTCAAAGAAAGCTCATGGGTAAAAATTCATCACTCACAGGTGAAAACAGTTACCAGCATCGGTCAAGGGGAATCGGCATCAAACAGACAGGTGCCGATGTCAGTCATGTGCAGACTAGAGCTGGTGGTGTTAGGTAGGGTGGCTACCAGTGTTGGTCATGGAACTGACATTAGTGATTAGGTAAGACTGACGTTGATTAAAAAGCTGGCATCGATAGAAAGGATAGTCGCATGGGAACTGACATTGGTTGGATGCAGATTGTGTGGTGATTGAGGTCAGTTACTGTAACAAATTTTGGGTCGATAGCAAGTTGTCAAGGAGTCTCAAATGCCCATATGGAGGATTGCAAGGGTAAGTAAGCTCAAAGTCATTGTTCCTCTTCTTTATACTCATTGCTCACTATAGAGCAGGAAGGATCCAAGAAACAGTGGGAGCATGGCATGAATAGGATGCAGAACCAAACGAGAGATTTGGTAGGGTTGCCAGTCAGAAGAAAGCACTGAAAGATGAATGGATACCTTAGTTAAATAATAGAGAGAATAGACACGTGAGATGGAAGGCTAGGTCATATGGTCTTGAGCAAGCTACAGGATAGTAGTACAGGTTTTGACAGGTGGATGACAAAGCAGGGCTTTAGTCAATGTCAGTGTAACCATTGTGTTTGTCTTACCAGGTTGGATAATGATTGCAGCATTATCCTATTACTATATGTGGATGGTATGCTAGCTAGCAGGTTTATACATACAAGGTTTTGCTAAGCTAAGGGTAAGGTTAGTTTAGTGGCATGTCATGAGGAATTTGGAGCAGCAAAATTCTTTGGCATGAGAGACATGGAAGATCACAGGTTGATTTTGTCTCCAGTGGGAGCTGATGTGAATTAGGTGTTGGTGAGGTTCAATATGTAGGACACAAAACTGGAGCACACTAAGGGCTGGACAGTTCAGTGTTTGAAATCACATGAGGTCTGATATAGACCTGAGTTTTTCCTAGCAGTGGGAGCTATCAGAGAGTTAGGAGCCAATTCAGGGAAGTGGGTTCTTAGGTATTTGAGAGGAACCAGTAGTAGGTATACATGTTATGCAGGGTCAGGACTTTACTACATGGGTTTATAGGTTTGTATGTGGTAGGTTACTTGGATGACAGGTTTTGTACCATAGGTTTTTTGGTGGTTGGTCTTCAAGGTTGAGCTTGAAGAGGGATATAAGCTAGGAAACAAATTAGACGGTGTACAGGTATAGGTACAATGTAGCTATTTATCTCTAAGTGGGAGATTGTTAGGTTGTGTAGCTAAAAGCTTCACTGATGCAGACATGGAGGAGGTTGCTGAGAGGTTGTTGAGTTGTAGAGCAACTGACATCGGTCTGATCAGTTGATGTCAGTCATATACAGTGAGAAGAGCAATTGACGTTAGTCAGGGATCAGGTGGCGTCAATCACCTCCAGGCAGACAGGGACTGATGTCAGTCACCTTTGTGGTTCCAAAATTGCCATTTCATGGACAGTTAGTTAATGAACTGGTTGTTTGCATGTCAAAGGCCAATTATAGAATTGAAGCTGTAGATCTAATTATTGTAATTAGATGTCTAATTATTGTTTGCATGAGATCTATATAATAGACTCATGGGCTGTATTGTAATTTGTGCTAGAGAGTAAGAGAGCAAAAATTAGCTCCTTCAGAGTGAAGAGAGCAAGGTGTGTTCCTCCTACTGCCATAGTGCCAACTATGGGTGCTGGTTTAAAGAATCAGAAGGATTCTTCATGTATGTAGGATCTTGGTCAGCAGGTGTGCAAGGCCACATTTGGAGATTTGCATGGTAAGTAAGATCATTGATTTGCAGGTGTATGTGTGTGTGAGATCTAGGTTTACAGGTGTACAAAACCAAATTGATTTGTAGGTGTGCAAGATCAGGGAGGTCAGTAACACAATAGGGATCAATATCAGGGGAGATCTACTTGGAGTACGGTGTGTACTCAGTTGGAGAGAAAAGAGGAAGGCAAGGTAGATCCTTCCATAAGTAAGATCATTTGAGTTGCAGGTTGTTGCAAGTTCATGGGAGATCTACTTGGAGTGTGTTGTGTACTCGATTGAGTATGTGTGTATACTTGGTGTACTGGAAGTAGTGGATACTGACTGGTTGGAGGTGAACACCAACTCTGTGTTTGAGTTGTGTGTTGGGACCATAAGAGAGAGAGAGTGAGCTCTTGAAGGTGAATTACTGAACACTTGGTGTGGCAAACCTGTAAGGTGGAAGAGTGTGGTGTATCTTCATTTGTAATTATTTTTTGGAAGAGTATTAATACAATTGGGTATTGTCTCTCATATTCTGTGTTATTTCTGAATTCTAGTTACTTATGATTCTGGTTAATTTCTGCATATTAAGTTGCTTGTACAAGGTAGTCAATGGTGCTTTTGGGTCCTAACACACATCATTTGCAAGGTATGATAGGTGCATATGATTCAAGAGGATGATACAAGTTACAATGCACTTTTTATCAGAGCACATGTCCATAATCAACCTATTCACAGTGTACTCATTGATAATAGTTCCAGTCTTAATATGTTCACCTTCACACTACTACAACATTTGGGTTATTTAGAGTAGGATATCACTCTAATCAATACATTTATCAGTGGTTTTAGTGGGTATATGTAGGTTTCATTGGGTGATATATACTTTCATTATAGTTCGGTCCTATACATGTAGCTACACCATTCACTAGAGTTCCTAGCGTAGGAGTTTTTAACATACTACTTGGTCAACCGTGGATTCAAAAACTTAGGGTAGTGCCTTCCACAAATCATGAATACATGAAGTTAATTCACACTAATCAGTTTATTACAATTAGTAAAGTTCCTTATGAGTCACCACTCCCTACTTCAAAACCATCTACCAGCTTTTAGTCACTAGATCTAGTTCTCCCACCAATTTTAGCTTCTCCTCCAGTTTCAGTATAGCTTCCACTTCTGATCCAACCATAGTTGCAACATCCATCACTAGTACAAGGGTTCATACACCCCCATATATTTAGGATTATTGAGAGTTTCCAATTAGAGTGTTCACACATAGAGCATTTATATTTTGGTCTCATATAGCCACACAAAGATCACCTATTCACAGAGTTTATTCTCTTACTTTTAGATAGGTCCTTAAGATCCCTACAGTTACATCCGCTTCTCAAAGTTAGAAGGGTAACATTCAATATCCACTTTAGATATTTTAGAGTAGTTAAAATGTACATAGATTTTAGTTTCATAATCTTAGACACTCCATCATGCCTCATGATCATGCATGATCCCATTATTTGATATAAGACACCATGACAAGGAGTCTCATCTGAGACTCATCGGTTAGTATAATTTATTTCCAGCATTGATTGTACACATTATATCCTACCTTGATTGTACAAAGTTTAAATATTTTCAAAAATACAAAAACAATATAACACTTCAAAATACAAAAAACATTCAAAAAATTACAAAAACACCAAAAACATTTTTGTTTAAATTATATGCATCATCCATGCTTTACATCACTACTATCATGATATGACTTAAGTTTGCCATTTCATGATATTGTATGTAAATTTTCTACATTTACATGCTTCAATTGATCTTCTTTGAGTGTATGCAATGACATCCAGCTACTTGATTGCTTCATTCTACCCATAGAGGGGGCATTCCTACTTCTACATTCAAGATATACCTTATTATATGCACACACTAGGAGCATCTTATACATGACTACACCATCCAATTTATGTCATTTATACACCACACACTTTGGGTTATCATGTTGATGTATATTACTTTATAGCTTACATAGAATACTATATCAACATCTCACTAGTATCTAGCATTTGTGTATTTCATAACATCCACCTAGTCTTGTACTACACATGTTTTACATACTCTCACATTTGCTTTGATTAGTTAGATGTGTTTGTATCTTTCAGTTATTACTTATGATGTAATTTCCTTACTTAACATAACTTGTGTGATTTCACTTTCCAGTTCTTTCTCATCTTCATGTGTGTGCCTTAAGACATTTTCCAATGTCCTCTATTTATACTCTTTCATGTGCTTGTGGCCCTTGTGCCAGATTTTATTCTTATTAATGTGTGTGCCTTAGGAAATTTACCTATGTCATTTATACTCCTCTATGTTCTTGTGGCCCATGTACCAACTTTTATTATCTCATTTGTATGCATATGTGGCATTTGAACATGCCTTCCATGCTTATTTCTAGTTTGAGTGACATGTACCCATGTCCCTTGTTTGCATGGCCCCTTGGCCCATATAGTATGATTCTTGCTTGTTTGCTTGTAAAATTTGTGCAATGCCATGGTCCATATCATGCATTTTATTTTATTTCTTAGATGCCATGATGGATATCATGCTCTATCCCTCCAACTAACAACTAACAATTAACATTTCCCATTCTAGTTCAGTACTTTACACATATTTTCACATTGTTATATCTATCTAGGCATACCCCTATTGATATAAAAATATCTTAGTACAAATATTGATATATTTTAAAACATATTTTCAAAATATAAAATGCTATATCACATATATATTATGATTAACACACTTCCAAACCTCTTTTCTTCTAAGGGTAGTCATTCCAGGTTTATCATTCCTACCCTTAGAGGAAGGGGAATCAAATAGGGACTTCGTCACAAAGATAAAACCTCCTAAGAATTGAAACAATAGCATTTAGAATAGTCATCACATAATCCAAAGGTTAAACTAATCAAATCAAAGTAGAAAAATAGAAACAATCTCAAATCAATAGTCAGTTTTCACACCAAATAGTAGCACCAAAAATGGATAGTAACACCAAAAATTTATAGTAAAACAAAAAATTGGATATTAACACCAAAAATATAGGTGTACATATTTATTCACTCCTATCTAGGTAGAAAAACACTAAAGGTTTCTAAAAATAGGTAAAAAATTTAGTTCAAGGATAGTTGTTGCACTTCCAGATCCTTTAGATTCAATAATTTTAGCATAGTTTTCTTAGATATAGGGGGTTATCATGTGAAAAATGATAGTTATTAATTTTATCTTAGATTAGGTAGTTGGTATAAATTCTAGATCATAATATATGTTCTAAATTCAGTGATTGCGGGCAATGTGCATGTCACATTGATCTTCTTTTGTTTTTTAGTTCAGTTTTTTCCAGGGATTCTCAGTAGTTGCATGGCTTACTTCATCTACAAGTGGTTAGTATCACATTCAAGTTAAAATTTCATACAGGTTTAGATTTTTTAGTACACAATTCCTCAATTTGGATTTCATATAAGCCTAGTACATCAGTTTCAGAGTGGCTTTCATACTAGCCTAATCTCCATCTTTTGAAATGGCCAAGAGTGGCCTAGTTTCTAACACACATTTGGCTATCCATGCCATAGTGTCAGATTTATAACACATTCATGGGCTCCATGATCCATCTCATATGACATATATTCTATACCAATATCACTTCATAGCTTCACTTCATGGGGTAATGATGGAGCCAAAGGGCTAGCCTTTGTATTCTTTAGCCACCTATTCAGAAGTATTAGACATATAGTCCAGACATCGATTAACATGCTTAGTTGGTGATGATGGAGCTAAAGGGACAGCATTTGTATTCTTGAACCACATTTTGAGAAATTGAGTACTCAACACCATTCATGATATTACTCTTGATTTAGCACATACTCAACACTATCTAACATCATAATAGGTTTTGTATTGGTTCGTGTACTCAATGAGGTGTATTCATTCCTCTCTCTTCCTCTACTCCAGTTTTGTACATTATTATTTTAGATATAGCATATCTAGTAATAAATGATATACTTCATGTTTTTATTTATAGATTCACATATCACAATGTGCTCTCTCTATGCACGTCCAACATCACACAACTTCATGAGTTTTTCTCTTACAGGTAAGTTCAATTATGCTTTCTATCTTTCCTTCATCCTATTATTTCACTTTGTTGCATCACTAGAATAAAGAGGAGGAAATTTAATCATATAAAATGATAAATTGGATAACTTAGGCATGGCTAATAACACCCAACCTATAGGTCCTCTTTCTTGCTCACTCAACCCTTCTCGACTAGACTTTCACTAATTCCCAATCACCCATAACTTCTTCGACTTAGATTTTTATGACCTAGGTAGCCCTCCCAAACCCAGATCCATCACCCAAGGGCTCATCCTCCTAGGAAAATAACACCTAATTTTGATAGGAGTGCCAAAATTTAGGGGTGTCCTATTTTTGGTGCTATTTTCTAAGTTTGTCTTTACATCTAATAGTCATATTTTCCTATCTTTTTCCCTATCAGCTTATTACAAGTTCATTTAACCCATGATAAAAGGGAATTCAAAGTCCATTTAGAGGTGTTGGCACTCATTCACAAGAGAAGGTTAAGAATACAAGCAAGTACACTCAAACACTCTTCCCTATTCTCTGCATACATCCTTCCAAGACCAATTCAAGCCTATTCAAGCACTCATAATAGTCCCTAGTCATCCAAAGTTCATTCTAATTGCACCAACACTACAAATGGGAGAACTACATTATCTTTATCCCTCTTTAGAGTATTGGTATGTAGGTAGTGTGCCCACACACAGGGTGTGAATTGCATCCAGTGTATCATTTATACACTAACCCCTTCTCTTTTTCTCAAGTTTATTATTCAAGTTCAAGTACCAAGAGATCCTAAGGGATTATAATATTGAATCAGACACACAGTGAGTTCCACACAAACCTAGGCTTTGATATTTCACTGTCAGGGTGTCATATCCCTACTGAGAAAAATCCAAAAAAAAAGACCACCAAGATAACTATGTTGAAAGTGGACAATGGCTCCAAAAAGGGACAATATCTTTAAAAAGTGTACTATAGTGCCAAGTAGCAAGGTATCCTAAGTTTAGTGCTCCTTTCCAATATATAAATAGATATTTGGGTCCTATGTATGATAGTATGCCATCCCTACACAATAATTTCTAGATCCTGAATATCCATTTTGACCTAGAGTAAACTAAGTTTGATTTATCTAAACTTCTTACTATTTTTATAAGATTTAAAATACATATTTAATTGCATAAACTAGTAGGCTAATTAAGACACATTAATTACTGATTTACATTTACTTGGACCTTTATTTACTTAGATTTGCTTTGGAATGAAACACCTAATTCCCATAAATAATAAAACATTTACACATTATTTGTTTTTGAAGATCATCCACACCTTGACTTGGTTGGTTTATTTTTTCATGGTTTTGGTTTAATCCTGCTTAATATTGTTAATGGTGGATTTATTTGTTTCAAATTGTAGGTTTAATGTAACCCTCATTAAATGGAATATGCTTTGATTTTAAAGTTTAATCCCTATTCAAGATTTTACTAGCCTCTGGTCTAAATGAATTCAAGTTAAATCCATGTTTAAATTTTTTGGAATCCTCCTTCAGAAAACCCTAGCACAAGTTCTTTTGGACAAATTTAAAATTAGTAAGAATAAAATTGGTGAGAACACTTTAGAAAAAATGCCATGAACTTAAGCTTAATTTTAATACTAAGGATTGGTTGTTTTTTTTAAATATATCCAAACCTTAGTCTAAAAATTATACACTTGGTCTCTTTAAAGTCTTGAGCCTATCATTCTTTTTAATTTTAGCATGGTCTAATTTTAATGTTTGTAGGGTCCTTTTTTTATGTTCCTAGCTTGGTCCAACTTTAATTTTTACATGGTCCTTCTTGTTACAAAGTTAGACTAATGTTAGTTTTAAGGCCTCATTTATGTTTATTAACATAAACAAGACCTTAGTCTTAAGACTTTATCCTAAGTCTTATGTCTCTGAGCCCTGACATAAATTGTGTGCTTGTTTGTAAGATTAATGGCCCAAGTTTAATTGGGTAAAGTTGATCAGATAGTATGAGATGAGCCTGATATGTCTAAGACTTTAATCCATAGAACCAATGGCATTATAATTCATGGATCATGATCTATGGCCCATGTTTGAATGCATGCTAAAGATCCAATAGCACATGATCAAAGCAAGGAAATAAGAGGGTCCCTTTTTATTATTATAACTTAGACTTAGCCTAAATTTTACCCTAAGGTTTTCATTGTATTTAATAATACAATAAAACCTTAGGATAAGGTCTTATAATAAGACTTGTATTATTCAAAGGGTATTTTTTATCATGTTTTAATCTTAGGCTAAGGACCCGTGTTTTGCTTTTATTAAATGCAGGGCCATTTCTATAATGTTCCTAACCTAGCTTTAAAAACTTAGGCTAAAGTTTATTTTGATTTATTAATATGAATTTCAAAATTAATCTAAGGCTTTGATCTAATTTATTTATAGTTTTGAGCTTGCTTAATCCATTTATTACTACATGATCTAACGGCATTCAAATGCTCAGGTTATGATTGATGACTCATGTTTTCTTGAATGAAGATAATCTAATGGAGCATATCAAATCAAGACCTCTTCAATAGAGCTCTAAGTAAGCTTGTGACAACCACATGGTGAAAAGGCATTCCTCAATAGAATTGACAAAGTGTAAATTGAATAACAAAATGATAAGTGGTAGTTTATCAGAGAGTCTCGATAATGAGCTTAAAATTGATGGTTGAGTAGACCTCAAAGAAGTTCACATAGACATCAAATGATGACTTCACGGATGTCAAATTTAATCTCAATAGAGAGTCTCGATAATGAACTTAAAATTGACATTTGTGTTCTTAAACATTAAACATAAACTACTTAAATATTAAACATAAACAAAATAATCCTACAATGTGAAATAAAAATATATTTTCAAAGAGCAACAGTCATGTTCTTAAACATCAATGAATAATTCACCATGAAATTGACACATAGATGCCACAGGGATGCCACATAACTATAAAATGCCAAATCTAAAGATTTTGTGGGATCAAAAAAGCAAAGTTATAAATACATGATCTAAATGAAAATTTGAGGCACAAAACTCACTTAAGTACAAAGAACCACTACCATTAAATCTGTAGGGAAATCCCTAACAACTACAAAATACCTAGTTTAATCCTAAATTGATCACAATCAAGTCTAAGTAAGTGAATCATCATCTAAGCAAGTGAAAATTGATCCAAGATTGAATTCTAGACCACCAGTGAACAATTTGAACAAACTGAAAGTCATGGCAACCTGAAGACACAGAGAAGATGTAAAACTCTATCTAACTTAAGACGCAGATGGGACTATATTAAAAGACACACAATTTGATGCAATGGCACTAAACATAGGGGACAACAACTAGTCCCAACTATTTTGGACAATCCAAGAGAAACCAATCATTTCCAGAGAGGAGGAGAAGATGATGTCCATGAAAAGGAGATATTATGACATTTTGGCCATCTAGATGATTTATCTTCATTTTTTTATAGCCAAACTTGAGGTAATTCATTCCATTGATGTTATATCTCCCATATTTAAATAATATAAAATTTATAAAGGAATTATAGTTTATGAATGTTGTAGACACCTAAAACTAGTCGTTGATAACCTCCAACTAGGCTTTTGGCTAGTTTCCACCTAAAATGCACAATTTGGCCTAAAAATAATAAAACATGCTAAATGATGTGGAAATGGCATATTTAAGTGCTGATTTTAGCCAGGGTATCCCTAAATGGGGCAATGTAATTTATGGGCTAGCTAACTTTGATCAGTTCATTTCATAATCAAAATGCCAAATTTGCACGTAGGTGATCTGGATTGCACTTCTCTATCAGATCTTCTACACAAGACATGTGCCTTTGTTATTTGTTGTTGGTAACATCCTAAATGGGAAAATGGTTCCAATGCATCTGATAATGCCTTATAATTCTAATCCAATCAAATTTTGGACCAATAACAAGGTGATCAATTTGGGTAATTTGTGCATAAAGTGTTTAATCATGCTTAAGAGATAATTAACCCAAATCAAGGCATAATTAATAATTCCATGGAAAGTTGTTGAATACTTGTTTTTAGAAATGAATATAAAGTATCTACATGATCAAGTGACCTCATTTCTTTAGAAGACATCCCTAGGCCATAATTGCCATAAATATTAGGATTCATGCCTCCCATGCCTCATCAATGCCTTCTTTGATGCCTTCCATGCCTCTTAATTTCCCATTATTCCAATGCCATGATGAGGATAATTACAAAATTAATTCCAAAAATTGAATTAATCCTCAACCACACATCTCAATCTTGAGATGGATGGTTTAGGTTGATTCTAGTCAAATCCAAAAATCTATAAATAAGAGGCCTCAGAACATCATTCCTAAGCTTAATTAGTACAAAGTTATAATGTACGATTGGTTCCAAAAGCTTCAAAAAAATAGTGTTATAATACCAAATTGATTTCAAGCCAAGCCAAACCACAAGCCAAAGGTAGCAAGGAGAGATGGAGGTTGTCAATCTTCCATTGCCAAGGACTTCATGAGCACAAGACAAGCAAGCCACCATTACAAATGCATTTGGAGCATCCAAGGAAGGTGAAGGAACTCTTTTGTTTTCATTCCTTGCGTTCTAGTTGTGTTTGTCATTTTATTTTGTTAACTAAGCTCTCCCTATTGTCTAGGCTTAGAGATGTTATGCTATTAGTGTGTTTGTTTCATTTTGGAAATAACACCATACTAAACATCCTCTCTTGAGTCAAATTCCTAGATCACATAATGGCATGCCTAGTGGGACTAGACACATCCTACACATGAAAGAGATCCTTTTGAAAATCTAAAATATTTATTTGAGCCTTTAAAGCTCTTAGAAATTGATTTTCTAACTTTATTTTGCCATTTTTGGTTGCCACAGTTTTTACACAGTAATCAACATTAGCAAGAAATACTGACATTAGTCACTGGTCAGCCAACATCGGTTAGTAGAACCGATATTGACCAAATTTTGGTAGCTGAGTAACCAACATTTATGGTAACAACCGATGTCGATCACTATGTTTTTTTCCAAAAACACAGACCCAAGACCTATTTTTCCAAAGTTTGTTGTTTTAAGAAAAAAGGGCTTCAAAGCTAAAGGATATGCTAACAATTTTGTTGTAGGACCAAGTGGGATATTTGATTAAAACATGTTTAAATCACCTTTTCATGCTTAAAATTTGATTAGGAACCTTGTTTTGGTATTTAATAAAAAAACTAGATGTTTTTAGTGAATGTTTTCCAAGTTTACAACTAAGACCAAGGGGTCAAATGAACACCACCAAACATTTCATTTGGGTTTTAAAATTGAACACAATTGTCCATTTTTTTTTGTTTACAATACTTGTTTAATCAAATATTGTTTGTAAAAAAGAGGAATGTTCCATGTATTCTCTTCCATTTTTCCCCTTTAGGGAACCCTTGGAATCAAAAGCACCATTCCTATTACAGGTAGCCTAGTCTAAGGCTTAGAAAGAAAGTTATCTAAAGCACTACCCAAAAACTCATCAAAGTTTGGGTGATCTTGAAAATGACCCTAAAGTATTTATATTTTATGCTTTATTTATTTTCATGCAAACTTGGCTTGAGAGGGGGACATCATTACTTCTCATGAGTTCTTTAGGGAACCTTTGACTAGGGGTTTTATCTCTCAGCATTGACTTCATTTGGCTCCTTTGGAGTGACACATGAGAAAAATTTGCATTTGGACATCACACTACACTAAGTGAACAACATGATGTAGTGGTTGTAAAAAGGACTATACCTTTTTAAAACTAGCCAATGCCACAGTCACCCAATTTCTATGCTTATCTTTTGCATCATTTGACATGAAAGTCATTGTGCAATTGATTCCCCTAGAATGTTCAAAACTTGCCAATTTAGTAAACCCCATTTTTCCATACCCTTGCTAAGATTTGGATGATTATACTTAGTATATTTTGGTTTTTTTCTTGGTATGTTTTGAGACTAAAAACTTGTTTGTTTGTTCATAAGTCATGTCAAAACAATGCATTTGAGTTGCAAAGGGTAGTGTTATGCTTCCCAAATCATGTTAAAACATTTTGATCCTTTTGAGTCTTTTAAAACATAACACTGACCACATCATTCAAGCATGCTTATGCCATTAGGATTCTCAATTTGTTTCAATACTTTTTTACCGTTGTATCAAAACCATTTGTTTCAAACCACTTTGTGTATACCATTTGGACATTTGTCTTGTCCTGTCATATTGTCCAATCTTATCTAGCTTATTTAGTCAAATCCTAGTTTTGAACATTGAGTTTTTAATTAGCCTTGTCAAGTTTGGATCCAAACATTGATTGATTTATATTTAGCCCTTAAATTGTGGGGTTGATACATATATCTTTCTCTTTTGGGTTGCATAACTTTGGTTAATCAATTACCCAAAATTTAAAAACTATTGATGGTTTATTTGTTTAATGCATATATTTACCATTATTTGTACCTTTATTTGGAATAACATAGCCTTTTTTAAAGATCCTTTTATCTTATTCCTTATGCCAACTGATCATGTTTATGTTTGATTCTATGTGTCAGGTCTATGTCAAAGTTGTTTCCAAACTTGTTAGATTAAATCAAATCACATCAGCCTTTGTTTCAAGTTTATATTTTGACGTCATTTGGCCAAAATTACTAGCACATGACTTTTTGTTTGATCCTAAATTTTGACTCCATGTTTGGACAAAATACCTATCAACTCAACTTTTCCATTTCCTAGTTTAGACCTTGTTTAGAATACTCTGACCTAGAACTTTGACATGCTAATTTTTATTCAGACACTTGACCTTTTGTGCATATGAAATTTGATGTTAGACATTTGATGTTAGGATTTTTTATGCCAAATCTTAGCACAAATAATCTTGGAGATATAGTTCTACTTTTAAAATAAATTGGAGATACAACTCCACCCCTTCAACCAAGTTAGACTAAGTTTGAACCATTTGTCCTTTGGACATAGTTTTTTAGATTTTGTAGAACTCTAAGTCTTTTTTATTTTTTGAGCTTTCATCATTTACACAAATATGTCTCACTACACTTATGGTGGAATCACTTATAATTTGACTTATGATAGAATGGCCACACAAAATGACTTTTATGGCTTTTGTCAAGACCCCAATGATGCTAATATGGTTTGTGAGATAGATTTATATCCACCTCATATTAATCATTATGGGAGAAAAGTCATGAAGCAACTTACGATCCAACTCAAGACCTTGATTGGTATGAAGAGGCTTGTGAAGAGGACTTCAAAGACCCAACTATAGATAATGTTGTTTGGGATACGAATCCATACCCTCTTTACAATAATCAGCACATGGAACATAGTCAGGAACTATCTTATGATCCAACTCATGACTAGGATGATATGGTTTATGAGAAAGACTTATATTATTGTGCTTATATAATCAATCAAATTTCATGACATCCTTTTGTTATCTGATCATCAACTACCCCTAGCCCTCCTTTAGATTATACAATCCATCAATCTCTATAATATCTAAGGAATACCATTACCATTACTAAACCTAGTCCTTTGGTTTGTGTGAGTAACCAATCCCCACAATGCCAAACCATTTATATATCAAGACCTCATCCTTTGGTTTGTGAGAGCAATCAAGCCCCACAACACCCCTTCATCATTCTAGGACCTAGTCCTTTGGCTTATGTGAGCAATCAAGCTCTGCACTGCCCTATTGTTACCATATTATGACTTTGTCCTTTGGATCATGTGAGAAATCATGCTCACCAAGGCCCTACCATTATCCAATCATAATTCATTCCTCATCCAATACCAATCCCAACCAAACCTTAACTGATCCAATCATTCAAAGACCAAGCTGTGTTCAAAACTAGTATTTTCCAACTCATTGGAAACTAAGGCCATGAAAACTAACCAATCCAAGATGTTTCTATTGAACCAAAAAATTGTGATAAGTCAACATATGATGAATTTCCTATTAATCCTATACTAGTTGTCAAAGAGTCTCACACTAATGAGTTAGTCTTTGTCAAGTCACTTCTTAATGATTATAACCACCTTTGAGCAAATCATTACAATGACAGTACACTTATTTTTTAAGATCTTATTGAAAATCAAATATTTGAGTTATCTCTTGAACTATTTCCCATCCTAGAGGAGTCTCACTTTGACAAACCAATTTTTGTGGAGCCTATTATGCTATCACAAGCCATTACTTGTCCAAAACCAAATATTTAACAAGACATCATTGTAACAGAGTACCCATCAGATGAAGAATCAAAAATAGAGTCAGGTTATATTCTTTAATTGAAATTAGATTTAGCATCAGAATCAGAATCAACATCAGTGTCAACATTAGATTTAGAATCCCTCAAGTTAGAATCAGATTCAAAAGAAGAATATATTCATGGCTATTACAACATTAGTTATGCATGCTACGTAGATCAATTTTATTACATTTGTGACCCTTCTACAATTTTTGAGGATGAGTACTTTAACATCAACACAAGTTTTCCTAGTATCTTCTACAAGGATTGTGTAGCCTCTCCCCATTCCATTACCATTCTAGAAGCCATTACCATCAACCAAAATATCCATATCATTGACATCTCATCTCCTACAAGTGTCAATTGGGATTGATAGAATCACACATTATTGAGTTGCATCCATGGTGACATAGTAGTTGAAGAAGATCAAGGAGGCCAAGACCACATTCATATATCAGAATAATACTCTCCTAGTGAAACCTTTTTAGAGGTGCTAAGATACAATCAAAGTTAGAACTCAACATCTTCTAGTGAAACTTTTTCAAAAGTGCTAAAATAAAATCAAAGTCAAAATCTAATGTTCATTAGTGAAACCTTCTTGAAGGTGATACGAGACAATAAAGATAACTTCATTAGTGAAAACCTCTTTGAGGCACCAATAGTTAAGCACAAAAGTTATTCACTACTTGATGAAGATAAAATCAAAGATCAAATCAAAATAGCTTCCTATCTATAGTCTAATCAGATGGCATCTACTCTCAAAATCAAACAACAAAAAAGTATAGTGGTCCTATTGAGATAACAAGTCTTCAACCATACCAAAACCAAAATTGTGTCAAATCCATCATAAATAACATTACATGTGATTGAAATTCTTGATCTTCATTTGTTCCCCCACCATTTCACATTCTATTATCATTTTCCATTTCATTTCACAATCAAACCTACAATCCATTATTTATCCCTATTTACCATCCATGGACACACTTTCCTTTGTAGAAGCTATAAGGATACCTTGTCTTGATGCTTGAAGGAATTAGAATCAATGACTAATGAAGATCATAAAAGCATTTTCAGCAACTAGATTTGCATCGAGTTCTTGATAGATCAGTTATTCAAATGAGATGTGGGCTAGAAATTAACATAATCAAGTATTTTGTTTGTATCATTTGTTGATTAGGACATGCATCTCTCCATCATTAGGAACAATAAAATAAAAAACCATGCCCAAGCCAAAAACATGTACCATACCATTTCACATTCCCTTGTCATTGCCATTGTTACATATCCTTTTTCCATTGTCACATATTCCTATGATTCACCCCATAACTTGGGGGAAACCCTAATACCATTTTATCCAATATATTTAGACCATCATTATCCTTAACAAGACCATTTTATCCTATCGTTCTATTCCTATCTAGACCAAAGCCTATTTTTAATCATCCTACCCAATCCTATTTTGATCTTGGTTACTTTGGTTCTTCCTACACTTTTTGTGAGAGGATTCCAATCAGGTTTTAATAATCAATTCAATATATGATTCAATGAAAGTTTATGAAAATAGTGTGGTAGTTGATTTGGCAAGATATCTTTCATCCTATCCATGTTTGTTTTTTTGAGCTTGATTATAACTGCCTATGGGCAAATTAGTGTCTTAATAGTCTTGCTACTAATTATAACCATCTATGGGAAAATTAATATCATTGACCTCTATCATTGTATCTTAGTTATTACCACCTATGGGCAAACTAGGGGCAACACTTGTTTATCATGCATTACCACATCACCTTGCCATTACTATTTTCATTTAACTAGCCATTTTTCATATTTGAGAACTTGTTGGGACCTAGTTAGTTTTTCCCCACCTTTTGTGTGGATGAAATTACTATGACTTGAGGTCATTTTAGGACTATGTGGATCATGCTCAATTCATGTTGAAGTCACCTCAGTCCCCCTTTACCTACACTCTCACCATTTTGAGAGTAACCTAAGCCATATGCTCCCATCATTTTATGAGAAACTTAAGCCAAATGCTCTCGCTATTTTGTGAGCAGGTATCTTGTCATTCTCTAACAAGTTAAGATACCTCAAAATGCTAATTACATTCATAACATTTTAAAAATCTAAAATTATTTGTCCTATCTAAGCTAGTCAATTATCCTTGATCCTCTTTACTGGGGCATTATCATTATTAGGATGATTTATTTTGCTTTCAACTTTTCTATTTATTTGTTTATTTCAATTTGTTTGTTTGTTTGTTTATTTTGTTGCTTTCCTGTTTATTTTCTTTCAGTACTATTGTCTTGAATCAGTCTATATATGTGCATTGGATGATTCCTTGCACACATTATTCTTGAGTCTATCCATATTCATATGTCAACATTTCCATAATGGCTTTTATCATTGGTTCATTATTTTCAAGTGTTTAGTGGATTGGGAGTCAGTCCTTATGCATATTTTTGCCAAGTCTTCATGGTGTTCTATCATGAAGCCTAGCATCACATGCTACAACAAAAATTAGCTTCATGAAGGTCTACAATCAATGGAGCAACATAATTTTCTCCTTTACACCTTGGAAAATCCTTCCATCCCACCCTTGTTCAAATCAACCCCATGACCATTCTAGTTGTATCATTGCTAATCAGAATGAGCATCTCCTCATTGGTAGGTATAACTAAATCATTCCCACTAATCAATCTTATTTATCTTTTCATCTCTTTCATTAATTTGTACCCACTCATCTTTAATATGTATTCCATATTATATCCTTGAATTAGGCTTACTAATCAGCCCTAACTTGGGCACAATCATCTTTAGCCAATCCAAGTCTCTTAATGATTATAACTTCCTATGGGCAAATCATTATTTTGACTTTTATTCTTGATTATAACCACCTTTGGGAAAATTAGTAATCTTTTTAAATCAATTCATATAAGTAGTTTATCATTTGTATTAATCTCAACCATGGGTTAATTCCACCTTTCTTCTTGCTTCTTTTCAAGGGACCATACATCAACCAATGTGATGGCCACTCCCTCATGGGGGCATCATCATAGGCTTCCCAAAACCATTTGGAGCTTTGCTCTTCAACCATCATCTTCTTTTTGGCATACAGGCCATTTCTCATTCTTTTAGAAGACATTGATATGCCTATGGTTTGCAATGCCTTCCCAAATAGGGGCAAATTGTAAACACCTAAAACTAGCCGCTGATAACCTCAAACCAGGCCTTTGGCTAGTTTCCACCTAAAATGCACAATTTGGCCTAAAAACATTAAAACATGCTAAATGATGTGAAAATGACATATTTAAGTACTGATTTTGGCTAGGGTATCCATAAATGGGGCAATGCAATTTATGGGCTAGCTAACTTTGATCGGTTCATTTCAAATCAAAATGCCAAATTTGCATTTGGGTGCTCTAGATTGCACTTCTCTATCAAATATTTTGCATAAGACATGTGCATTTGTTATTTTTTTTGGTAACATCCTAAATGGGAATATGGTTCCAATGCATTCGACAATGCCTTCCAATTCCAATCCAGTCAAATTTTGGACCAATAACAAGGTATTTTGATCAATTTAGGTAATTTATGCATAAAGTACTTAATCATGCTTAAGAGCTAATTAACCCAAATCAAGACATAATTAATAATTCCATGGAAACTTGTTGAATACTTGTTTTTATAAATGAGTATGGAATATTTGTGTCATCAAGTGACCTCATTTCTTGGGAAGGCATCTCTAGGCCATAAATGCCACAAATATCAAGATTCATGCCTCCCATGCCTCATCAATGCCTTCCATGATGCCCTCCATGCCTCTTAATTTCCCCTTCTTCTGATTCCATGATGAGGATAATTACAAACTTAATTATAAAAATTGAATTAATCTTCAACTACACATCTCAATCTTGAGATGGATGGTTCAAGTTGATTCTAGTCAAATCCAAAAATCTATAAATAGGAGGCCTCACAATATCATTTATAAGCTTAATTAGTGAAAAGTTATAATGCAAGATTAGTTCCAAAATCTTCAAAAAAATAATGTTATAATGTCAAATTGATTCCAAGCCAAGCCATAAGCCAAAGGTGCTAAGGAGAGATGGATGTTGTCAAGCTTCCAATGCCAAGGACTTCATGAGCACAAGCTGAGAAAGCCACCATTCCAAATGAATTTGGAACATCCAAGGAATGTGAAGGAACTCTTGTGTTTTCATTCCTTTCCTTCTAGTTGAGTTTTTCATTTGCTTTTGTTAACTAACTCTCCCTAGTGTCTAGGCCTAGAGATGTTATGTTATTAGTGTGTTTGTTTCATTTTGTTTTCATTTTGGAACTAACACCATACTAACCATCTTCTCTAGAGTCAAATTTCTAGATCACAAATGTAGCTTTAGAAAGGTTACAAATATTTCTCCTTTGGATTTTGATAATTATTATGAAATTCCAAAACCCCAAATAGACATGACCACCATAAATAATTAGGCAAAAGAAAATGAACTCAAAACCATCCTTACCCCATGGCTATATTTTGGGAATCAATTATTCTTATAATTCAATGGTAGTATCCTACTCAATGAATTTAGGCCCAAAATTAGGATGATCATGACATTAATGAATAGATTGTGTGGAAACCCCTCCACCACATATGTGGACAAACTATGGGTACCCCTAGTCTATTTTATGGTTGAGAGAGAAATCATCCTCCTCTTGGGGAGGCTATTAGCACATGTATAAGTAAAAAATTCAATGGAATAAAGAAGACTAAGAGTTATTTTTATATGATGTCATACTTTCTAGATGCCCTACTTTCCATCACCAATATTCCTAGCATCAAATAATGGTCACCTAAGGGGACCCAGATAGTCACCCAATATTATTCTAAATTACACATTTTCAAGTGTGGATATCACATAAAATTCATATGTGACTGTGTCTATCCAAATTTAGTAGAGGTGATTATAGTAATATTGATGATGGGGGTCAATCCTCTAATAAAAAAGACTATTCAAGCCATAGGTGATATATGGATATATCTATATTGCACTATAATTAGGATTGAGTGAATACTTTGCACCCCACTTAGGCCACCAGTTCATGTGCCCAATAAGCTAGGTAAAAAAGGGATAGTATACTAGATATGCAATAGTATAGATGTTATTTTTAGGACCAAGAGGAAAGTAATTATACACACCTTCCCCATTACCATTGACATGACTATGCTTCAGCAATGGGACAATATTGAGGCTACCTCTAAACATAGGACCTCTTTCAGATTACAACATGATGAACTAAGGCAACAGGATCCCAAAGGAAGAGTTTTATGACACTTAAAGGCAAAGGGAATCAATATGACCTATGAAGACCAACATAGAATTTATGACCTCATCTACACCAAATTCTTAGAAATATTGAAGAAGCACAACATCAAGCTAGAAGCTAGATTGTTGAGGGAAAAAAATCCAAGTGATGACATATGGTAGCTAGGGCCAAGACAATACCATTTACAAGGAGATCCATAATATATACCTCCTCCAACACAACCATAAATAGAGGAGAGAAGACCTAAGGAGATTACATCTTCTCCAACCTAGGTAATAGAACTTGAATCATAGATTGAAAGAATTGACATAATAATATTGGATTGTGAGGAGATAGTGGAGGATGCTTTGAAGATGTTAGCTAGTGCCTATGAAACTAATGTTGGCCCCTTAATTTTGTCCAAGTATTTGTTCCAATTTTGGTAAGAAGTATGTAAGGACCATTGTATACTTTTATACAATTATTGGTACAACATGGAAGAACCATGGCATGGGAGGATGATGGATTGAGACTAGAAGTGCAAGAGTTGAAGGATTCAGAAGGATAATGGTGTGGAAGACCCAATGTGAGAGGACCTAGTCAAGAGAACTTGGCATGAGGAACCTAAAAATAGAGGATCCAAAATAAGAAGCAAAAGACTAGGGGAGTGCAAAGGAAGTAGAACATAAGGAATGTGGAGTGAAATTATAATAAATCAAGTAGGACACTTCAACTCCACTAATTAAAGACCTTGCACTAGCCCATGAAGAATGAAACACTTAGACATGAATATATTACATATATCAATCATCTATGGGTGTGGAGGCTCAATTCTATAGGAAAAATTAATTATAAGAGCCATGACACTTAGCTTGTTGAGAGTTTTTGTGTCATGTGTCTATTTTGAGTTGGGAACTTGACAATTGGATAGAGAAAAACAAGTATAAAAAACCCTATTATAAGCATTCACATGGGTACTGATGGGTGAACCTTTGAAGGAATGTATATCATTATATCTTGTAGTCCATAAACACTTAATGATAAATCAATGTTAATCATATGGTACTTCAAGCAATGGACTATGAACTTTGTTGAATATTGAAATGTGTTAAGTAAATAAAGTCATGAGTTCCTTTCTTATTTTATATCTATTTAGTTTTGGTAGTATAATTTGTTAAGAAACAATACTAGGATATTTGTTTGATAAGAAATGAGTAAACACACATCATGTTTCAAATTCTTCAAGAACTGGTCTTTCACTACACACTTTGGGTGTGCACATGAGACTCATCCCTCTCATGATAGGGATAATATGCTAGCCTATTTGGAAGAGGCTTCAGAACGGATACAAACAAAAAGCCCAACATTTTAGTTCCATTTTTGGGACCCAAAGTAATTGGATTATAATTATGGGAAATGTTTTAGTACATTACATTATAGAATATTGAAGAATGGATTACCAGTGTTAGAGACAATTTTTTGGTTCCCTATCTTGAACTAGGAGTTTTTGCATGATAGTGAGTAAAATAAAACCTATACAGCTCATTATATAAGACTTTATTTTATAAGGTCCCTATTCTTTTGCATTCTTGGATCTTAGCATATGCTCAAGGACAATACTGAAACCTTGGATGAAAACAATCATGGACACTAAAATGGTAAAGGAGTTTATAATGACTAAAAGTTTTTTAGATGTGAGTGGTTGATTACTAGTGGAAAGATGTTTGGAATATTTACATCTTGGAATATGCTATAACCACATATTCATGTCCTAAGGAAGTAAATTTTAATTTTTTATGAGAACCAATGGGATGATATCTTTCATTATTTTCTTTCAAGATTAAAAAGCTAATTATTTATCTTGGGTTGGAAACACTACCCATGCAAGGACAAAATCTCTTGTGCATGAGCTACATATTTAGAGGAGAGACTACAGATTGGTTCAATATTGTGGGTTGAACATGGTAGAAAGATAGTGAGTACTATGAAAATGGAAGTGTGATGAAGCTTGACAGAGGATCATGGGAGTTAGTGTCATGAGAAGAGATTAGGAACACTTGAAGAGCATTGTGAAGAGCCATAGGAATCTAGACGTGCATGAGGAATCTATTAGTTATGGGCCATAAACTTTTCCACTTTTATCTTGTGAAGTACAAATGAGTTATATTTCTAGAGATGAACCAAGTAAAGATCAACTAGGATCCCCCACCATAGTGCATACTCATGCCTTTGAGTTGGATAGATTACATATAAGGAATTGGGATAAAAATAGTATAGATTCAGAAGCTAAATGGATAAGGGAAACTGAGACCAAGCCATTAGGCAATAACTTAGAATCTATATCTTTCTCTTTTCAAGAGAAGTCCATGGCACAACTTGGAAGGCCTAGAGGATTTGGCCCTCAAGGCCAAAATATAGGCCCCAATCTAGGAAGTCAACCCCCCACCATGCCTTTTCCCATGAGCACTACTACTAGAGGCACTAGAGGAGGACTATGAGGAGGTATTTGAGGAAGTGGACCCCCTCTAGGAATAAGAACTATATCTTCTCAATAATCATTTGTTAAACCAGCTATGGTTTATTATGAAATGACATTGCACCTACCTAAGTACCAATGAATGGAAAATACATTTGAGAATGTTCATAAGTGTGAATTGATTTAGAGGGCATGTGGCATCACATCCTCTAAATGAAAGACAACATAGTTTTCAACCTCCCTTTCAGAGTGTGAACACAAATGGTATCACAAATTTGACCCTCAACATGTAGTGGTTGATTATGACTAGCTCAAAGTAGTGTTTTTACAAGAATTTGATATTCTTGAGTTTGAGCAGCAGAGTATAATAGCATTGAAAGACATAAAGTAGGGACTTATAGAGATCATAAAGGAATATGATGTATGGTTCAAGACCTTGCTTTCTAATTTGTCTTTTGAAATCAATCTTTCTCAGCATGCACAATGTTTCATTGGGGGATTAATTTTACCTTTTCAATAGACCTTATCACAAAGAACTTTCACCAATGCATTTGAGGGTCTAGAGGCTGCCCTACATGCTGAAGCAATTGGAAGTATAGATACTAGGATTAGTCCCTCTATAGATGTTCAAATAACATCCATGGCTTTTTAGCTTGAAAATTTGTCAACAAACAATGCACATGAGATATGCAGTGGTGTTTAGTGTACTGACTATGAAACCAAAGGACACAAGAAAAAACTACCCATACAAGAACATTCATGTAGTCCTAAAACAAACTTGCAAGATTTGTCAAGATGACTATTATGTTCACTTCTATCCACTCTTGTAATGGGCCATGAAAATTAAAGTATCTACATATTATAATATTTGTGATGCTTATACTCATGACACTAATGATTATCATCTAATCATTGATATTCATGAAGCTCAAGCATGCAGCATGTACCAAGCCACAATCACTAGTTATCAAGACAATGGTGGCTATCATGGGCATGGAAGAGGATGAGGATGAGGATGAGGTAGTAGTCAATTTCCACAAAGGACTTGCTATAAGTGTGGTTCTCCAGACCACTATTAGAGGGATTACCTAGAATACCTAATCTACACATACTACAAAAAGGACCATTGATTAGAAGAGTGTTCAGATTTATATACAGCTATCATAAAAGACCACAACAAAAATAGGCACCACTATGATCTATATAGACAAACCAAAATGGAATGCTCAACCAACCATACCTATTGTATCATAATTAAATATTACTACTTATAGTAGGGGCCAAACACAATCTACACCCAACCCAATTGAAAAGGTATGTCAGGAAGAACCACATGGTAGGAAATAACCTTATACACTTGAGTAAAAGGATGTCCTTCAGGATACCATGACACTTTTGCATGATTTCCAAGGAAATATTCAATAGCTTAAAGATAGGGATGTCACACAGTGCATCACAATGTAAAGGGAAATTGAACCTCTAGTAATTAGTTTTTAGGAACTATGCAAATGAATGCTTGATGAAGGCATCATTCCCTAGCTTAGCTCCTAGTTTAAAGGTCAAGCTTTCCTACCAAACAAAGCCCACACTCAACTCGGTTGATAAAGTGAATATCAATATTTAAACCATGCTCAATGTCAAGAAGTCCTAGTTCCACTTCCATAAAAGATGGATAAATATTAGTTAATGTTGATATCAATGAATGGGTAATATGAGATATTATAGTAGATACTGGTGCTAAAGTAAATGTTCTCACTAAAGATGCCTAGTAGAAAATATCTAGTCTAGCCTTACAACTTCCACCTCATATCTTATTCATGGAAAATAATATTCATGCACATCCTATCAAAGTACTTTAAAATACCACTATTGAAATACTTGGGATTCCCTTCAAATAAGATTTTGAGGTCTTAGAGTTGGCAAAATTTGATGACTACCTAGACTTACTAGGAAGGCCCTAGTGCTATGAAAATCATGTAGATTTAATCTTTAAAAATTGATACATTAGCTTTGAGAACACTGATCAATGCATGATAATACCCTTAGATAAAGTAACAGGACCAACATATATCGATCTCATAAGCACTGATGAAGACATCAATAATCTGTATAATGTGATTGTTGGACATGATGAACAACATTATCCAACACTAGATGGTATTCTTTGTTGGATGGAAAACTAGTGTATCTCAGATACAACAAGTAATTCTTACAACTATTGGGCCCATGGTGATTATGACCTCATTAGAAGATTATGCAGCACCATTAATAGAGATGAACACATCTCACATTATCTTCTCAAGCATCACAAATTTGTGCACCTTATGGGTTTAGTAATGTGAGGACCACTAGAGGGACCATTGTTGGAGAGACTTAATGAAACTCCATGGTTTCAAGGAAAAATGGAGGTGTATGATTTTATCTATCACCTAAAAGAGTTATATGGTATCAAAAATGAATGGATGAGGTCATTAGACCACATTTTTTATGGCATCACCACCAGGTGGTGGCATATGCATAAAGAGGTCATTTTATATTAGGATCAAGTGTGAGATTTTCTACATCATATATTCCACCATGACAATAAGATTAGAGGCACACTAAGTTATGTTGGGTGAATATTTTGTCACCAACTAACTGATGAGAAAAATAGGTCTCTTTAACCACGACATAGGGAGATTAGTTGGTCAGATGTGTAGGTTTACTACATCAAAAGAGGAAAAATCTCTGCTCTCATCAAGGGGAGGTTCCTTGTAAATATGCATGAGCTATATACTATATATACAAGAAAAAAATAACACTCAGGGGTAGGATAAACCATCCATCTCTCTTTTTTTAGAGATGATGTTAACAAATAGAGGATAAAATCCTAGTGAAAATGCTGAAGGCACTTCTCTTCTTTCAGAAGTGATCTTGTAGGAAATAGCAAGAATTCTTTCAAATAGTGACAAGTAATTGGTAACCAAAGGCGTAGTAACCAACAAACTGATATGTAACACAAAGTATCCACCTCAACTACCCAAGAGTGAGATATGAAGGATAATGAGGGCACAAAGTCATCCCAAGGTCCTTTACACAAAAACTGAATACGAAGGATAATGAGGGCCTAAAGTCATCCCAAGATCCTTTACACAAGAATAGAAAGAAAAAACACTAAAGACAACTATGGTAGCATAAAGTCTCTCCATAGCCGGCTTCAAGACACCTTCCAAATTATTTTCACTAATTCTACTTATTTAATTAAATGGACAAAAAATGTATTAAGGAAATAGACATAAGAATAATTTCCCCAACGACCAAGCTATTCCAGCACAAAGTCTAAAAAGTCACTTATTTTCTCATTCAAATAATGAAATATGATCACCAATCTGAGCTCAAAGTCTCAGTAATGCCTTTCAATTTGGGTAGAGTTTTGTTTTTGATAACAGAGAGAGAGATCCCTAATCAATAAGAGAGAATTCAATATATAGTGCTCCAAGAAAGACTTGGGTACTTTGTTTCACAAAAATGGCATATGATGCATTCAATGCCTTTAATGCATTTTAAATTCTATCCATGGGCTAAGCAAGAATCGAGCATCAGTTTTAAATATGGTATGTTTGATGTGTTTCATTATGTGTATATAGCTATTCACTCTAATCAATGCAAAAAAATAGTCCATGCCATTACATGTTCACACTCTTCGATGTCCACCTAGTGGACTGCTTTACATTCTAGAAACGTATCCCATGCATGGATATTTTTTATCCTTCTTCATCATTCCCCCTTTCATGTCTATATTTTTCCCTTTTCTATGTAATCTAAGCTCTCGAGATATCTCTTTGGCTGATCACTGAATTTGTTCACAGGGTCTGTGCTTAAGTCTATAAGGATCAACAGTTATTTCATTGCCACAAATTTGACATCTGCGGGTCCATCATCATTTAAAATCCAACAGCTACTTGGTTGCCCTAAATTTGATGGTTGGAGACCCATCATCCTCCCTAGCAATTCATTCATGTCTTTCCTACTTGCTTTGGTCACTTTCCACTGATATTAACAAGTGACACATGGCGCATTCTATTGTGAAATAGGTGAGGACATGTGGTAGCATCTGCTTAACTTATAGAGGCTTTAGATGTCTTTTGAGAGTCCTATAGAAGATGACACGTGGCATGCTCCACTGAGGTTAGAAACTCACTCAGGGCCCACCACATTCCTTATGAAATAAATAAGCAGAAGGAAGAAATTGTGAAGTTTGACACTTGTTGGCTTTCACTGAGTTATAACAAAACATGTGGCAGAATTCACTGCACTTTGTAAGGGAGACATGGTGCATTCCACTACACTTTGTGGTTTGATCTTTCTCATAGGGAACTTTCCCTTTGGGGTCTTGAAAAATGGTCCACTTTTCTTGGTGAGAGCCTCCTACAAGGGTACCTACCCTTCGGGATCTTTTGGGCAGCCTTTGGGATTTTATTTCCTCGACGGGTTTTCCTTCTTCAGAAGACTTTTCTTTCAGACAAAAAAGTCTAAAGGAATTCTTTCATTTTGTGTTTTTCTACTGGGTTTTGGTTTTTCATAATTTTTTTGCCAGGCTTTTCCTTTGCACAAAAGTCCGAAGGAATTCCTTCAGACTTTTTGTCCCAAATAAATTATCCTTAACAACTTTGTCATGAGAACTTTTCTGAAAGAGAATTGTGCCCTCTACAAGGACTTTTTCAAGCCTAGAACTATCCTTTGGGCTTTTGTAATGGTCCATCTGCTCCTCACCTACCCTTCATAAGGGTTATTTGTCCTTGGTTCACTTTTTTGAAGGAAATCTCTTTGTCTACTTTTACTCATTGCCCTCTACAAGGGCACTTGGCTTGGTTCATTTCCCTCTGCAAGGGCACTCATCTTGGTTCACTATTCTCCTCAAGGGCTTGTTCATTCCTTTGGGTTTTGGGTAGCCCCTTGAATCTGTTGATTGAACTGACTGATTGAACTAATTTTGGTTTAGAGGTTCAATCTTGCATTTGAAGCTATCTTTTTTTCTAAGTCTTTTGATCACTTTGAACAAATTGAACCCATTGAACTGTTGAACCCATTGAACCTTGTCGGTTCAAGGTTCAATGGTTTAATCATTTTCTTGTGTTCCACTCATTCACTTGATCGCTTGAACCAAACCGCGCTTAACCTTACACTTTAAACCTTTTGAACCATTGATCCCATTGAACCTTTAAACCAAAGTGGTTCAATTGTTCAACAGTTTAATGGTTCAAGCCTTCTTCTCTTTGATGAGTGTTTTAAAGCCATTGAACCTAGAAGCGGTTGAAATTTAAAACTTGACAAATGCGCTTAACTTTTGCTATTGATGTTTAACATTTCAACACATTGAACTCATTGAACCTTTTTGGTTCAAGGTTCAATAGTTCAATGGTTCAAATACTACATAGAATCTTACCGATGAACTCTTTTGGTTGAACCAAGGCATTGAACCAATCCTGAAAATGACTGAGTGTTGGAAACTTGTTCTTTTGATTGAACTCACCTATAGAAGCCTTTGAACTTATTGAACCTACTGATTTTAAGAATGTTGATTCTATAGAAACATATCTACAAATTTCATAGATTTAAGCCTAAAGAGTCCATAAAAATGAGTCAGTAGATTCCTTCCTACAATGTCCATAGAATAGAGTCTGTAGAAATGAGTCCTTATAATTTAGCCTGTAGAGTCTATAGATTCAATCCTACATATTTCATAGATTTGAGTCTGTAGAACTTAAAAAAGCTTGAAAAATGGAGAATTTGAACACCTAGAAAATTTTTTGAGAAAGGGAGAGGGGATTTTGGTCTGTTGGACCAAAAATAATTCAAAATAGTTCAAATGTTGTCCCAAAAATGAGTGATATTTTTGGGGGACAACAGTTGGCTCCAGTTGGGGAACTTCCTTCAGTTGAAAACTTGGAACAACTGAGGGGAGTAGAAACCAAAATCTCCAGTGCCTTTAAGTATGCCATTGGGTTATGGAGTCATGCTACCCAAAAAGAAAGGCTCCAAAAAATGAAAATGAATAACACAAAGTAGAAACAAAGAGTATACAATTATACATATGTACAGGTGAACTAATCTGATACTTCAAGAGTTGAAGTGCTTCAGATATTGCCCATTGTAAGGTAGAGAAAAGAGCATGCCATCTTGATATTTCAATAGGAAGCTATTCTTACCATTGAGATGATGGATAATAAATGGGCCCCTCCAAAGGGAGTCAAACTTGCCATGCATCCCCTTTGGTTCTCTCTTTTTGTCCCACAATAAGACTTGATCTCCAACATGGAAATCATGGTTTTTTGCCTTCTAGTCAAAGAGCTTCTTCACCAAACTTTGATAGGCAGCAATTCAATCCACCACCATAGTTCACTGCTCATCCAGCTCAGTCAAGCACATGATCCTCTTATCAAGGGGGATTTCATGTGTCTAATTTTCAATTTCCTTACCCAATTTTAATGCTGGCAATTCCAAGGTGATTGGTATCTCAGCATTGATACCATAAATAAGTTGGAAAGGAGACATACCAATTGCCCTTTTTGGTGTAATTTTGTCTACCCACAAAGCATCAACCAATGTTTTATGGCATGTCCTTTGGTTGTCATCCACCAGCTTTTTGATGATAGTCATCAAGTTCTTGTTACTTGATTCAGCTTGTCCAATCCCGTATGGAAAGTAATCAGAAGAGTGAGAGAGGGTGATCCCATAGTAAAAATAGAACTGAGTAATCTCTTGGGAAGTGAAACAAGTTGTGTTGTCTGTGACAATCTTGGTTGGGACCCCAAACTTGGAAATGATATCTTCCTTGAGGAAATTACACACTACTTCTAAAGTAGCATGCTTAGTTGGGATAGCTTCCACCCACTTGGTGAAATAGTCAGTTGTTGTAAGGACATAATCATGTCCAGCACTTGAAGATGGATTTACAACTCCAATAGAATCAATTCCCCATTACTGGAATGGTTCCTCTATGACCACTGGCTTGAGAGGCAGGGAAACTAACTTGGGTCTCCCAGCAAACTGCTAGCACTATTCACATTTTCTTATCCACTTATATGCATCTTGGAAAAGATTTGTCCAGTAATACCTAGTTCACATAATTTTATGGGTAGTCACAGGAGCAAAAAAATGTCCTCCATAGGCTAGATTGTGGAAGGATTTCAAAATTTGGCTTTGTTGCTCCTTGTCCACACAGTGAAGGAACACTCCATCAAGGCTCCTCATGTACAAGACGTTGTCCCTAAGGACAAAATTGGCAACTTTCAACTTGATAGTCCTCCTTTCTTTATAAGATAGGTGAGCAGGACACTCACCATAAGTAACGAAATGAGCAATACCTAAATACCACTCATTCGTGGTGGAGACAAAGAGGACTATTGGCATGTCTTCCACTTCTTTTTCTTCATGCCCTACTTCTTTAGATCTATTGTCAGCAATGAATTTATAAAGGCCCCTTCCCCATACCAGTTTCATCAATTTGATAACTAGATCAAAATCCTAGATCCTTGCAATCCAATTGCCTCTTTTCATTCCAAACTGCTATTGAGTTAGTATGGATTTGATCGTGGTATCAGGAACTAAGGCATTAGTGTGAGAATTCAAGATGTAGAAGCAGAAATGCTTGACTGCCTTCACTACTACATAAGCATGCTTCTCCATATTCAAGTACTTCATCTCATGAGCTTTGAGAGGGTAGCTCATGAAAGAAATGGGAGATTCCATACCTTCTTTATTTTATTAAACTAGAATTACTGAAAGCGTGTGTTCAGAATCATAATTGTATATGATGAACTCTTTATTGTAGTCTATACAAACTAGAATTGGGACTTGGGCAATGGCAGTCTTGATATCCTCAAATTTTGACTTGCCTTCTTCGGTCTAGATAAAGGTGGCCTTTCCCTTCATCATGTTCACAATGTGTCGAGTCTTCTTAGCAAACTTGAGGATGAACCTTTGTAAGAAATTAACCTTTCCAAAGAAAGAGTGAACACCAGTCTTACTTGTAGGCAAGGCAAGCTCTTGGATAGACTTGACTCTGTCTGAGTCAATATTTATGCCTCCTTTGGACACAATGTGTCTGAGAAGTTTCCCCTCTATTACTCCAAAAACTAACTTCTTGGGGTTCAAATAAATGCCATTCTAGTGGTAGCACTCTAGTACTTGTTGCAAGTGGCATATATGATATGGGTGATGCTTCGAAAATATGGTCAAGTCATCAAGATAAACTACAATGAACTTACCCATTTCATCCTTGAAAGCAAGGTCCATTGCTCTCTAAAAGGTGGTGCCAGCATTTATCAAGCCAAAAGGCATCCTTCTATATGCAAATGTGCCCCAAGGTGTGGTGAAGGTCGCCTTGTGCTAGTCTGCTTCACCAACTTCAACTTGATTGTATCCTAAGAAGCCATCTGGCATTGATAACATCTCTGAGCTGGTCACTGTTTCAAGTACTTGGTCCATGATGGGAAAATGATAGTTATCCTTTAAAGATGACTGATTCAGATTCTTGAAATCCACACAAATACAAATTTTGCCATTCTTCTTCCTCACAGGGACTATGTTGGCAATCCATGTGGAATGATGGATTGGGAAAATTATCCTAGCATTCAACATTTTCTGTATCTTAGATAGAATAGTACCTGATATCTTTGTATTATACTATTGGGCTTTCTACTTATAAGGCACCAAATCATCTTTGAGAGGAATTTAATGGTGAATTTCCTCAGGCTTGAGCAACTTTAGATCATCATAAGAGTGTGCCAAAACATCCATGTAATGCTGAAGCAGGTCAGTAAATTTGAGTTTCTCTTATGGAGTACAATACTTCCCAATGTTTACCATCTTGGGATTTTCCTTGGTACCCAAATTTATGTAATCAAACCCCTACAAGGAGTTTGAGTCCATTTGTTGTTGCTTGATGAACCTATCGTGTTTGTCAACTAGTTTCTCAAGAGAAACCATTCCTTTGGGAATTTTATTCCCTTTTAACTGCAAGAATTCTTCACTTATGTCTGAATTCATTTCAAGATCTAATTCGATATTCTGGAGCTTACTACCTTCGAAGTGAAGATGTTTGAATCTATCTTTTTGTTCCAAAAAGGTGATGATTTGGTTGTCATCATTGAACACTTGCCAATGATTGACATTATTAGGCACACTTGTTCTAAAGATCAATTCGATAGTGTACATGTTTCCTTTAAAGTCATGGTGAGGAACTAAGATAGTTGCTGAAACAGCCAATGTATCAGCTTAGTCATTAAATTCCCTAAGTATGGTAGAGATGTTGAAAGCATCAAAGATTTCAATTTGATCCCAGACTAGATTGTGGTAGTGGCGCAATCTCTCATTTTTAGTTTGATATAGGTTCCTTACCTGACAAACTGCTAGTTCAACATCTCCTTTGGCATGGAGTTTGATGCCTTTATCTTGAGTGGCCTTTAATCCAAGCAATAGAGATTCATACTTAATTGTGTTTTTAGTGTTGCTAAACTTTAACTTGTATGAAGAAGGAAAAATATCTCTTTGAGGAGATATCAACACAATTCTAGCCCCTGAGCTAGTAGAATAATTGCTACCATCAAATTATGAGATCCAAACATCATCAAAAATTGATATTTCCTTAGATTTCTCCTTGCTTGGAAGGGGAAATTCTTTTATGTTTGCACTGTGCTCTCTCACATCTTCTACTATTCTATCTAAACCAATTTTCAGACTATTATTTTTAGAAGTTTCATTAGCTGAAACATGACTATCCTCTATGGTCATGAAATAATTACCCATGTCTAAAGATTCAAATAGAATTTGAGCTTCAGGGGCTGATGTCTGAGTGACAACATATTTTGATTCCTTTTCAAGAAGTAGCCTCTGCATGATGCCTTGGATAGGGATCCTTGCTTCAGATAGGTCCATGCTCAACTCGCCACCAACATCCTTGCAGAAATTTCACCCTAGAAGAATGCCATATGAGGTTAGGACATTGGCCACCAGGACTGTCATCTTGATTCTTTTGTCTGGGAATACTACAAATGCAAATTGGGCATCCTTGATTTGTCCTAGTAGAGGTACTTGTTTGTTCTCCATGGAGAAACATCTTATAAAGGTTTTGGTCAGCGTGAGTCCAAGAGATTCTGCCACTTTGGCTGGGATAATGTTGTCAGATGCACTTGAGTCTATGATGTAATTGCTCAATTGGTGACCATTTATCACTAGGGAAACATAAAAAAGGCTCTATTTTCCTAGGGGTAGCTGGAGGAGCAATGATAAGATTATTTGGGATGGACATGTTCTTTGGGTATCATGAGTTACCTTTTTGACATCTTGTCCTACAGGGATGGTTTTATTCTTCACACACTGAACTAACCTATCCAATTGCTCGAGATTGGATTGCAAGAATTCAAATTTAGACGTTTAAATTTTGGTCTTCTTGACATGGTCGATTATGTCAAATGACTGAAATGGATTAGGAATAGAGAAAGGGAGTTCATCTTTCTAGTTTTTAGGAGGGGTGGTACTAGTCTTTGGAATTGAAGTTGAAGATGGAGGAATGCTTGATGTACTTACTTTTTTATTACTCACCAGGTCCTTTGGCTGGAAAGGTAGAGAAGTTCCTCATTTGGAAATTGAGATTGCAGGCTAAGAACTTTTCTCTATTTTTCCTTTATCAGCTTGCTAGGCTGATTGGTCTTGGGACCAGGTGAATATATCATATGATCCATCAAGTACTTCACCTTTACCTCTGGGTTCATCCTGGTGATTTAGGAAACCAATGTTGGAGTCGCCAGCTAATTCTTCCTGGCCTTCTGTAAGGAGATCAACATCATTTCTTGGTTTAATTCAAGTTGGAAAGAGAAATCAGATTCTATTTCAAGATATCCAACTACTGAATTAGTTGGGGGTGCTTCAATGGCAAGTTTCCCCTATGGGGGAGGAAGATGATTTTGTTGTCCTTGATTTTTGGCAGCATTGCCTTGGTATGACTGATTGGGGAATGTCCTTCTTGGCATAGCTCTATATGAGGGAGCTGAGGATATCCCTTATGCCATTTGCTTCCTGAGAGATAACAACTCATTTGACAACTTTTACACCATTGGATCAGTGGTACCTATAGATGGATATTTAGAAGATGAGGAAGATTTATCTCTATTAGGATCTGTCTTTATCTTCCCTACCAAGATAAGTTCATCTTCCACTTTAGTGGCCAAATCTTGAGCTATAACAAGGTCTATTTGGCCAACATGTCTCAGCAAAAAACTCACTTTAGGTAGCTGAGAGTTGATGAAGAAACATTTGAGGTTTTTAGGTGTTAGCTGAGTAATAGTAGGAATCCTATTCCTTAGCTTATCAAAATTGGCTATGAAATCCCTCATTGGTTCATGAGGCTCCTTCTTCATTTGTGTGGGTTGAGCTAGCAGGGCATGTGCATCTTCTGCAGGCTTGAATTTGGCTTCAAATTTGGCTTTGAGAGTGTTCCAGTCAGTCACAATCTGGGCCTACAGATGATAGATTCAGTCTACAATAGCACCTTGTAGTGTTTCCATGAAAATCATGTCTGCTACATCCTCATAATCCACACCTATTATGCCATAGGCTATGTTGAAGGCTTCAATATGTTCATTAGGATGAACCTTCCCATCACCATAGAACTTGGGGAAATTTTTGTTTGAACTACATGGTAGCTCATGTAAAGGTGGAGTTATATTGAGTGGGCCAAAAGAGTTACCCCAAGGGCCTTGAACTACCATTGTATGACTATGGAAAGGTGGGATAACAAATCTTAAAGGGGTAAGTATTGACAAAGCTTTATTAATAATAGAAATTAATGCTTTTATCGGTAATAAAGACTTGACTTTAGTAGGAGGAAAGCTCCTGGTTCATTGGAGGTGAGATGGTGAAGAAAACATATCAAAATTACTTTGCTATACCAACTCGAATACAGGGTCAACAATACCTTTAGCCCTTTGGCTTCTCATATACCGTGGATCTACCAGAGTGTAAAAATAAAAATGGAAAAGAACTAGCACTACTTTAGCTTGAAGTTTGAGGCTTCAAACTACATGTTCCATCCCAGTTGGTGTGCGGGTGGAGGAAGATGGTGAGGCTATAATGATAATGGATAAGACATAGAATAGAGTCGCTAGAGTCTATAATGAATAAGGGTAGGGACTGCTTTAATCTAAAAATTGAGGCTTTATATTGCACATAAATCCCCAATAGAGTCACCAAAAACTATTGGGTGAATATTTTGTCACTAGCTGACTGATGAGCAAAATAGGTTTCTTCAACCATAACATAGGGAGATTGGTCAGCTAGATGTGCAGGTTTACTACATTAAAAGGGGACAAATCTCTCCTCTCATCAAGGGGAGGTTCCCTGTAAATATGCAGGAGCTATATACTATATATACAAGTAGAAATAACACTCAGGGGTAGGATAAACCATCCATCTCTCTTTTTTCAAAGATGATGTTAACAAATAGAGGAGAAAATCTTAGTAAAAATATTGAAGGCACTTCTCTTATTTCAAAAGTGATCTTGCAGAAAACAACAGGAATTATTTCAGATAGTGACAACTAACTGGTATCCAAAGGCATAGTAACTAGCAGACTGAGATGTAGCACAAAGTCTCCACCTCAACTGCCTAAGAGTGAGATATAAAGGACAATGAGGGCACAAAGTTATCCCAAGGTCCTTTACATATAAATAGAATACGAAGGATAATGAAGGCCCAAAGTCATCCCAAGATCCTTTACATAGGAATAGAAAGAAAATACACTAAAGTAAATACACTAAAGTCAATTATGGTAGCACAAAGTCTCTCCATAGCTGGCTTTAGGACACCTTCATAATTATTTTCATTAATTCTACTTATTTAATTAAATAGACAAAAAATGTATTAAGGAAATATACATAAGAAAAATTTCCCCAACAACCAAGCTATTCTAGCACAAAGTCTGAAAAGTCACTTGTTTTCTTATTCAAATAATGAAATATGATCAACAATCTCAGCTCAAAGTCTCAATAATAACTTTCAATTTGGGTAGAGTTTTGTTTTTGATAACAAAGAGAGAATTCAATATATAGTGCTCCAAGAAAGACTTGGGTGCTTTATTTCACAAAAATGGCTTATGATGCATTTAATGCCTTTAATGCATTTTAAATTCTATCCATGGGCTAAGCTAGAATCAAGCATTAGTTTTAAATATGGGTTGCTTGATGTGTTTCCTTATGTGTGCATAGTTGTTCACTCTACTCAATGCAAAAAAATAGGCCGCATCATTGAATGTTCACATTCTTTGATGTCCACCTGGTGGACTACTTTACCTTCTAGAAACATATCCCATGCATGGATATTTGTGATCCTTCTTCATCATTCCCCCTTTCCTGGCTATATTTTGCCCTTTTCTATGCAATTTGAGCTCTTGGGCTATCTCTTTGGCTGTTCACTAATTTTTTTCACAGGGTTTGTGCTTAAGTCTGAAAGGATCAATAGTTATTTCATTACCACAAATTTGATGTCTTCAGGTCCATCATCATTTGAAAGCCAATGGCTACTTGGTTTCCTTGAATTTGATGGCTGTGGACCTATCATCCTCCTTAGCAATTCCTTCATGTCTTTCCTACTTTCTTTGGCTGCTTTCCACTGATCTTAACAAGTGACACATGGTACATTCCACTGTGAAAGAGGTGAGGACACATGGCAGCATCCACTTAACTTATAGAGGCTTTAGATTTATTTTGAGAGTCCTATAGAATATGACATGTGGCACGCTCCACTAAGGTTAGAAACTAACTCAGGGCCCACCACATTGCTTATAAAATAAAGAAGCAAAAGCAAGAAATTGTGAAGTTTGACAACTATTGGCTTCCACTAAGTTATAATGGAACACATGGCAGCTTTTGCTGCACTTTGTAAGGGACACATGGCACGTTTCACTGCACTTTGTGGTTTGATCTTTCCCAGAGGGAACTTTCCCTTCAGGGTCTTGAGAAATGGTCCACTTTTCTTGGCGAGAGCCTCCCACTAGGGTACCTACCCTTCAGAATCTTTTGGGTGGCCTTTGGGCTTCTATTTCCTTGGTGGTGTTTTCTTTATTTGGTGAGCTTTTCTTTCAAACAAAAATTCTAAAGGAATTCTTTTGTTTTGTCTTTTTTCGCTGGGTTTTGGTTTTTCGAGCTTTTTTTGCCAGGCTTTTCCTTTGGACAAAACTTTGAAGGAATTCCTTCGAAATTTTTGTTTGAAGGAAATGATCCTTAACAACTTTGCCACGAGAACTTTTTTGAAAGAGAATTATGCCCTCCACAAGGACTTGTTCAATCCCAGAACTATCCTTTAGGCTTTTGCAACTGTCCATCTGCTCTTTGCCTACCCTCTATAAGGGCTATTTGTCCTTGGTTCACTTTTCTAAAGGAATTCTCTTTGTCTACTTTTGCTCACTGCCCTCCACAAGGGATCTTGGCTTGGTTCATTACCCTCTGCAAGGCCACTCAGCTTGGTTCACTTTTCTCTGTAAGGGCTTGTTCATTCCTTTGGCTTTGGGGTAGCCCCTTGAACCTACCAATTGAACCGACTGATTGAACCAACATTGGTTCAATAATTCAACAATTTAATCTTGTATTTGAAGCCATATTTTTATCTAAGTCTTTTGATCACTTTGAACTAATTGAACTTATTCAACCATTGAACCCATTGAACCATTGAACCCATTGAACCTTGTTGGTTCAAGGTTCAATGGTTCAATGGTTTAATCATTTTCTTATGTTCCATTCATTCACTTGACCGCTTGAACCAAACCATGTTGAACCATATGCTTTGAACCTTTTGAACCATTGAACCCATTGAACCTTTGAACCAAAGTGGTTCAATGGTTTAACGGTTCAATGGTTCTAGCCTTCTTTTCTTTGATGAGTGTTTTGAAACCATTAAACCTAGAAGCAGTTAAACTTTGAACCTTGACAAATGCGCTTAACTTTTGCTGATGAAATTGAACCTTTGAACCCATTGAACCTTTTTGGTTCAAGGTTCAATAGTTTAATGGTTCAAATACTGCATAGAAGTTTGCCAATGAACTCTCTTGGTTGAACCAAGGCATTGAACCAATCCTAAAAATGACTGAGTGTTGGAAACTTTTATTTTGATTGAACTCTCTTGTAGAATCCTTTGAACCTGTTGAACCTGTTGATTTCAAGCATGTTGAGTCTGTAGAAACATATCTATAGAGTTCATAGATTTAAGCTTTCAAAGTCCATAAAAATGAGTCTGTAGATTCCTTCCTACGAAGTCCGTAGAATAGAGTTCGTAGAAATGAGTCCTTAGAATTTAGCCTGTAGAGTCCATAGATTCAAGCCTATAGAGTCCATAGATCTGAGTCCGTATAACTTGAAAAAGTTTGAAAAATGGAGAGTTTGAATGCCTAGAACAATTTTTGAGAAAGGGAGAGAGTATTTTGGTCTATTGGACCAAAATAATTCAAAATAGTTCAAATGTTTTCCCAAAATTGAGTGATATTTTTGGGGGACAACAAGTTATAGTGGCATAGAATCACCTAAACCTCAGCTTGAGGCATGTGAAACAATATTTTGAGCTAAGCAAACATTTTTACTAGAATACCTATGGGTCAATACATTCTATAGAACATTATGCACTTAGGCATGGGCTTGATACATACATGAAGAAAGGCACATGGGAACAAGGTTTTGATAGCTATTAAAGGAAAACATGATGTCAACACTTTCTTACTCTTCACTAAGGATAGACCTACACCTTACTCTTCAAACCATACATGAATTAATCATTGGAGATCTGAGTTTGATGGAATACCACCTGTATCATATTCATTAGAAACTAAAGGAACCCTTAGGTTTATTCATCAAGCTACATAGATAATCAAATCTTACACTTTCAACAGTCTCTAGTGAAGAATGTCATGAAGAAATCTACCTTGGAAAGAAAAATCCTATCTTTTGAGTAGATGAAGGAGAAGGGTCCACTCCATTTGATCCATTGAATAACAACCTACACATTCATATAAGTATTGGCTCATGAACTATTTAATACACCAACTCCCTAATAGATAACCTTTATCATGGTCCCATTCAAACTTTTCAACTTTACATTGGCATAGAGCAAGAATCCAAGGTAGTGACCATTAGAAATTATTGGAATGAGATAGAAATTTCACAAATATTTGAGTTGTTGAAAGAGTATCAAGATGTGTTTCCAAGGAACTATAGAGAAATTATATGATTTCACCTTCTCTTAGGAATATTCATATAAATTTTATTAATGACACTCACCCCATGAAGAAACACCCATACTGGATGAACCCTAACCTCTAAGCATGTGTAAAAAAAGAGGTCGATAACATGCTTTGTGCCAGAGTAACTACTCCTATTGATGAATCTGAATGGGTGAGTCCTATGGTAATCAATATTAAGAAGGATGGGTGTATTTGTATCTACATGGATTATTGATTTTTGAATGCATCTTATGTCACTGATCCTTTACCTAACACCTTTCACAAAGGAAAACCTAGAAGGTGTTGCTAGTTGTGAGATATACTCCTTTATCAATGGGTTCTCAAGGTACCACCAAGTCTAGATAGATGAGGAAGACTATTCCAAGACTACCATTACTATGGAATGGGGCTCTTTTTCCTATACCATCATGCCTTTCAAGTTTAAAAATGCTCCAGTGGTATTCTCATAGGTAGCATTGGAGGATTTCAAATATTTTATCCATGAATTTCTCCATGTCTATTTAGACAATTGGATAGTATATAGGTTGATCAAGGACCACTGTGACAATCTGAGGCTCATTATTAAGTGATATTAAGTGTTAAAAATTTCCATAAATTTTAAGAAATGCTTATTTTCAACACATTTTGGGGTAATCCTTTAGTATATCATTAGTAAAGAGGGACTCTTGGTATATCTAGACAAGGTCTCTATCATTCTTTGTTTGCTAGTGCCAAAAACTCAGCATGAGGTGTGTACCTTCTTAGGACACATGGGCTACTATAAGAAGTTCATTCATGATTATTCCAAGATTGTATCACCCTTTCAAGAGCTATTAAATCATAATAAACAATTTATATGGACTAATTATTGCAAAGCAACTTTTGAAACTCTAAATGAAAGACTAGTTACCACTCCTACTTTGCCATTTCTAGATTGAACAAAAACTTTTCATGTCTATTTTGATGCATCTATCATAGTAGTTGGCACAATAATTACACAAATAGTAGAGGTAAATTTGGACCACCTCATCTATTTCACCAATAAGAAACTCATATCAACGAAAAGGAACTATACCACCATTGAATGTGAAGCCTTGTATATGGTTTACATGCTATAAAAATTTAAGTATGACCTTTTGGCCACACCATTTATATTATACACCAGCCATGAGGCTCTAAAGTATCTCATCAAAAATCTATTTCTCCATGAAATAATTTGTCACTAGATAGTTCTCTTCCAATAATTCTAGGTTTTTGTAGTATTAAAACTTGAGAAAACCAACTGTGGACCTAATCATTTATCCTGAATTGAAAATGGAGAACCTCCACATGCTATATAAGATGACATTTTTGATGTAAAAATCTTCCAAGTCACTAGGGTACCTAAAGAACTAGAGGATATTATGACATTCCTTAATATTGGTTATACCCCTAATTCTCTCATTTTATAAGGAAAGAAACAACTTGTAGTCCACATTATACCTTATCAACTAATAGTAGGAGATCTATATAAGATAGACCATGATGAGTTACTGTGTCATTATTTAATGCAACATAAATGCCTTAAGTTATTATAATAAGTCCACAGAGGTATTTTATGAGGACATTATGTTTGGGAGGCTACTATGCATAAGGTGTTTCTCGCTAGACTCTAGTGGCTGACTTTATTTAAAATTGCAAAGGCATATGTAAGGCAATGTGATATTTTCTAACACATGGGAAGACCCAATAAAAGAGATGCCATGCAATTTCATCCAATTTATTCTTAATAACAATTAAAAATGTGGGCTATGGACTTTATGGGGCCCATCACTTCAGAAAGATGAAGAATAGGCTTGTGGTACATGATTGTAACAACTGACTACTTAACATGTTAGGCTGAGGTATTACCAACAAAATATTATATGATAGTGACTACCACATGATTCATTAGGGAAAACATTATAACATGCTTTGGATGTCCTCTAATTTTCACCAGTAATTGTGGAACTAACTTCCTAAATGAGATAATTTGAATCCTATTGGCTTAATTCATGATCGTGCATCACAAGATAACACCATATCACCCATAGGCCAATGGAATAGTTGAAGCCTTCAACAAGATCCTTAGTACCAATTTGAAAAAAATCTAAAATATTGGTAGAACTGATGGGGATGATAGGATAACTATAGTACTTTGGGCATACCAAACCACATACAAATGCCTCAACAAAAATACAATATTTAACTTACTATATGGAATGGAAGCAATCATGCTAGTTGATTTCTTGGTTCCATCTCTTTGGATAGCATGTATAGGAAACCTTACTAATGATGCATATTTGAAAGCTTAGTTTGATGAACTCATGAAACTTGATGAGACTCAGTTCTTTGCCCATTGGAATCAAGATGTTGAGAAATAAAAATAGAAAGCATGACATGATCACCATCTAAAGAACAAAATATTCACCCCAAACATGAAATTTAAACTCTATAAATCTAAGTTCATGTGCCACCTTGGGAATCTCTACATTCATTGGGATGGACCATTCATAATTCATAGAATTTGACCTATCAGAGCATGTTGGCTAAAGTAAATATATGCTTAATTACTCCCAAGACACTATAATGGGAGTTAACTTTAGTCATATTGTGATTTTCTTTAAGTTTGTGTTATTTTTCAATAAGGCTTAAGGACAGTAGATTATGATTTTCTACTTTCAATAAAAATCACTTCCCTTGAGGCATGCAAATCTCTTTTGAAATTTTTAGTTTAGTTGTTTTCATGGAGGACCACAAACCCTTTTTTTGGGGCTAAGATATTATGCATATGAATATAAAACATAGCATGTGGGCATGCAAGTGATTACGGGTGCATGAGTCATTTAATACAATAGATTCTTACCATTTATGTGATAATTAGTTTCCACTACTCCAAAAAAATGGGGTAGTTATTACCCACTTCCAAGAAAATCATAGGAAGGAATGGACCATAAATATGACAAGGGTAGCCATAACAACAAGCGTGTGAGAAAGTGTGTGAGTGGAATGATGGGACAAGTTTATTATAACACTAAACGCTCGATGAAAGATCCAAAGGATGAATACCATTATAAAATACTCATTCATTGCTGGAAATGATGTAGGAAAGAAATTAATGAGGTAAACTGACCAGAGGACCTATAAATAACTAAGTCAAAGCCATTATACACTTTATCTTGCTATAATATTCAAGTGCTTAATGAACCAGAGAACGAGAGATGAAGTCAATTTTATTGTAGAATAGAGTGATTGAGAACTAAAAAAAAATTTGAAGATGATTTCCAAGTAAAAGAAGAAGGTTGTTAAGTGCAAACATGTGTGGAAGTGGGTTGAGGTCATTCTTTGTAAAAATTATAGGTTTTAGGTTATGCCATTGTTAAAGTGTGAAGATCAAGAGTCGAGGCAAGTTTGAATGCCACCACGTATTCATTTGGGAATTTGGGACAATCAAGGGTTAAAATTTGAGCACCATGGAGGGTAATGCAATCAAATTAAAAAGGTAAATACACTCAAAAACTGTCAACCATACCAGAAGAGAGAGAGGTGAATAGAGAATTATGGTTCCCTATAAGAGAGGAGACTTTGGAAGACCTAGAAAAGACACTAAGACAAGAGCAGAATATGGAAGTTTAGAGTGAGAGCACAAAATAAGATAAAATGGTGAAAAAGGGAAAGAAAACATAGGCTTCCTCATCATAGACCACCCTACCATTTCCCCCTTAAATCATTTACATAGAAGAGATGTAATACCCCGAGTTAGTCTTACACATAGAAAACTAGGTCTCTAAGGTGGCAAATGGGACTGTATTTGACTATAACCACCACTAGCTAGGAAATGAGGTGTAGTTTTAAAATGATTATCAGGTCTATACCACCAACACATGAAACTAAGTGGTTTATGACCTAACCATCAAGAACCAATTGGACAAAGACGACCTTTTCCAACTGTTTGAACTGCCTTATTTTAGAAAGTCTATTGAGGCATTTCAATTCCTCCTCTCATTCATTCATGAGGATTACATCCACTTCATAAGGCATAACATGAAGATCAATGTGAAGAGGGTAAGCAAGGTCAAAAGACTCCAGTGTTTAGGGGTCAATGTATTGGATGACTTGGTGGATATGAAGGAAATCTAGTAGACCACCACTACACTTATATATCAAAATCAGGGACATGCAATACACATCATAAAACTATAGGATCCCACACTAAGAGTCATATTTTGGATCATTTCCACTAAGGTTAGAGGGACCTACCAATGCATGGAGGTGGATATGGCCCACCTTCACATAGGAAACCAAGTAGTGTAGGGAATACAATATAACTAGGAATTGTACTTTGCCCAAAAGATAGTCAAAGTTGTAGAGAAGGTACATAAAATACCTAAGTTTAGGTTTCCTTAGGGGAAATATTATTATTTTTGGTTTTTTATGAAATTGGTGTGACTGACTATAGTATAAGATGTTTGAATTGGGTGTATCCCCCACTCACAAGTCCCCTACTGAGCACTACAAATATTTCACCTACCCTCAAAACATCACTCCAACATATAAATTAAAGATGAGATACTAGTTTGATGGAATGAAGGCAAATTTTAGGAATGAATGGTGCATTCCCAAGGATCTACCCTCCCTAATAAAAGATCAATCAAAATTCACTGTGAAGTAACACTTCTCCTTAACACATATTTAGATGAATACTTCAAGGGAGCCCTTAGCATGGCTTAAGTTGTCATATGCCTTCTCTATGTGCTACTTTATCAAATCAATATAAAATAAGAATGGATCAATGCAGAGTACCACACCCTCTAGAAGATGTTTGTATATCCTAGCAAAAAGGCCTATATAGAGAGGGGAGAAACAAGCATGACCAATATTAAGATCAAAAATATCCTAGTTAGGGAACATGTACACAAAATATTTTATATGTTATTCCCCAACCAACACCCTCAATATGGGTAACTTAAGGAGAGGATCCCCTAGGTACCACTAAAAATAGGCCATTTGAGCTAAGCACTAGCACAAGTGGGTATTAGGGCCCCCAAAAGTGGTAAAGGCAATTAGAGGTACAACCCTCTAGGCTAGTTCAACATCATTAATCACCACAACTACCACCTTGTAATTCAACTTAACCTCATCCTTTGCCTTCACCATCATCATCTCCATTTCAATCTCATAGTTTACCACTTATGTCACCTTCACCCCATAATACTCCTTCCCACTCAGCTACCCCATTTTCTCCACCTCGACCATATCCTCATCTAACTCCTCCACCTTCTCCACCACTATGACCACCTTCACCTCCACCTTCTCCAAGGAATAATACTAGGTTAGTGCCTCATCACCCTCCAAGACAAGCACCCCAAAAGGACCCCTCCTAAGAGAAAATACATAATTTGGAATCTGATCCAGAGAAGACTCCATCCCCTGTGCGAGAGGTCCCAACTATTGATCAAGTTAATAATAGAGGGATTCAAATGGATGGGATGGATACCAAAATCCATCAATAACTTGAGTGAGACCTAGAAAAGGGGAAGGGGCCCATTAAGGGGGAACTAGAATAGAGAGTGTCATCTAATGTGTAAATGATACCAGCTTGGTGTAGATGAACAAAAAACTCTATATTTGGAATAATTTCCACCCCAATGATGTGACACAAGAAATAAGGAATAAATTATCCTTCTTTTTTGAGATGTTAATAACCTTAGTTCAATGTTCTATTAGATTACATTTTTTATAGCCTAGACGCCCCAAGACTATCGAACCTCATAAAATTTGATCCACAATAGCTCTTCCCAATAATGACAAGTGCTACATTTTTGAAACTTTCCATATAAGTGATTTTCCAAAATGTTTTGTCAGAGTCAGATGTGTGCATAATTGAAAAGAAACAGCAATGTGGTGGAAATGCATAATAAAGTGTATGCTAAAAAGCAGGCACTAGCTAAGGAAGTAACCTCTTTGAAGTAACAACTTTAAGAGACCACCAAGGCTAAGGTAAGGGTATTAAAACTTTACAAAATAATTTTCAAGAAGAGTCAACATTAAAAAATGGTGTACCATTAGATGGGGATGCCCTAGAAAAATTAGAGACATTGGTTGAGATTTTGTTCAATAAGAATAAGGATCAACCATAGATGAATCCTATGGACTTTTAGAGAAGTTTACCACTATAAAAGATATCTATCATATTACTTTGGAAAAATTTAGGGAGGTTATCCCAATTTTGGATGGCATTTTCACATTCATAGCATTCCCAAATAAAATAATAGAAGCCCAGCTCAATGACGAGGAGGTCTTGAGGTATCAAGTAACCGATGTATCTCTATTAATAAAAGACCATGATAAGCATGTAAATGCATTCAAGGATGTGGAAATGATGGAAGATGATATTAATAACCATCGTCAACAAATAAATGCTAGTTTTTACACACTCTAAGGATATGTTGATAAGGAGGTCTTTGAATTGGAGAATATCCAAAAAGAAGCTAACATAGCCCTAGAGGAATAGATGAAGAAGACTGAGACCCCAATTTAGCCCAAGGAGTTAAAAGCAGTAATGGAGGCCATTGAGAAAATAATTATTAAAGTTATTGATGCCTTATCTCATTGAGATGAGTTGAAGAAAGAACTCAAGTGAAAAGGGCTTGAGTTCCTTGAGGATGCCAATACAACTTAGTCTAGGATGGATTAATAGCTTAGTGTGGGGTGATGTTGGCCCCACAATTTTAACTAAGTATTTGTTTTGATTTTGGAAAGCAATACAAAGGGACCATTTTTCATTTTTATGCAAGTACCAACATGATGCAAAAAAACCATGGCATGGGAGGACCATGGCACGAGACTAGAAATACAAGAGTTGAAGGATGTGGAAGGATAATAGCATAAAACACCCAACACGAGAGGACCCAATCAAGAGAATGTGGCATGAGTAACCCAAAAATAGAGGATCCAAAAAGAAGAAGCATAAGTCTAGGGGAGCATGAGGGAAGTAGAGCATGAGGAATGTGAAGATAAGTTAGAATAAATCAAGTAGGACACTTTGACCCAACTAAAAGAAGGCCTTGCACTAGCTTGTAAGGAATGGAATACTTAGACACAAATATATTAAATATAGCAAGAATCTAGGGGTATGGAGGCCTAATTTTATAGGAATAATTAATTATAATATCCATGAATCTCAACTTGTTGAGAGTTCGTGTGCCATGTGTCCATTTTGAGTTGGGAACATGATACTTGGATAGGGCAAAACAAGTATAAAAACCCCTATTGTAAGTATTCATAGGGGGATTAATGGGTGAACCTTTGAAGTAATATAGAGCATTCTATGTTATAATCCATAAACACTTAATGAGAAATCAATGCTTATCATATGATACTTTGAGCAATGGATTGTGAACTGTGTTGAATATTGATATGTGTTAAGTAAATAAAGTCATGATTTAATTTATTCTTTTATATTTAGCTAGTGATGGTAGTATATTTTTTTAAGAAACAATAGTAGGATATTTATTTGATAAGAAATGAGTAAACACACGTCATGCTTCAAAGTCTTTGAGAATCAATCTTTTGCTATGTGTTTTGAGTGAGCGCATGAGACTCATCCCTCACATGATATGGCTAGTGTGCTAGGATATTGGGAAGAGGATTCAGTGATGGCATAAATAGAAAACCCAAAAATTAATGAAGAAGAAGCTCAAAATTAAGAGACAGGGTAAGACAAGGGGAAGGAATTAGCTTTGGACTTGGTCCCTATTGCAACCTAACCCAAAAGAAAAGATGATCTAGCCTTAGTCCCATTAAGTGGAAAGAAGCTCAAGTTGACCTTTACCTATATCATAAGTGAGGTTATTATTTTTAGTGAAAATAACCAAATTTATGGCCCTTCCATTCTAAATTATTTCATATATGGTATGTTGTATAAATTTCCTACTCTGCACCATTCATGGGCCATTACTAAATCTGTAAATATAATTGTGCATGATGAGCTTAAGCCATGGATTGTGGCTTTGCAAAGGAAGAAGAACAAATAATGATGGCTTGAGGAGAGTAAAGTGGGGCACAAATTTAAACCCCTATTCCTCAAGTGACACAATACTTATTTAGCATTAGGTTTGACCCAACAATATATAGATTACAAAGAGTCACTAAGAAGAAAGCCTTGGTTGGAGGAGAAAAATTCATTTTTAAGAAAGTGGAAACATTTGTTGGCTTAACTCCTATTGAAGGGTAGAGACCAGGTGGAAACCTCATCTTTGAGGGAAATGAGCTTGAATTGGCTCAAGCACAATCATCTTAGTTATAGGCTACCATCAAAGGCTTGCACTAGTAGAGGGAGAATATGCAATAGTAGAAGGAGAATTTGATAGACAAGCTATTTTGTCAGTTCCTAATTCCATGATCAAGATGTTTGAATAATCTCTCTATGATATGTTTGACTCCTTAAACTCAAAAAAAGAGAGAAAAATGCATAGGGTTGATACGATATAATAGCCAAAGGCTTAGTTAACCAATGGTATAATTCAAAGGATAAAATAAAGGAATTGGTTAACATCTTGGTACAGGATAAAATCCTTAGTTTCAATACCATCAACTTAGCTCACTTGAACATAGTTATGGGATTGATTATAGACAAGATCAAGGGCTTAAGTACATGGTCCAAGATCTTGGAAAGGCTCCTTGGATATGACAAAGTGTTACTAGATAGGATAGAATAATTACTTGGGACTATGCTTGATAAACTAACAATAGTCAGCCCCATAGGCCTCAAATAGATGAGGAATTCAAACACAGGACCACCTTGGTCATGCAGGAAGTAAGGAGCAAAATCCAATGAAATTATGGGATAGATAATAGTACGGTCATGGATATGATCCTAATGGTAGAAGAAAATATTGTTGAGGTAAGGAGCATTAAATAAGCCTTAGGAATAAATTGTAAGGATTGTAAAGCCCTGGCTTATCAAGAAGATGAGCTCTTCATGGAACTTTTTAATTTGAAGCTGATTGATGAACAACACCAGGGAGCAATTAAGGTTCTTTAGTAGAAATAGGGAGTCACAATGACACAAGGTCCCCAAAATTAGTTAGGAATATTCCATTTTGTAGAAGTTTTGTTATATTTTGAAAATAGAACATTATTTTTTAAAGGCATTTGAAACTTGTAAAGCACATTTCTTATAGTTCATACCACTTGGAAAAATTTAGTGTATTCTATAACTTTTAGAGAATGGACAACTATCCTTACACTTATACACTTATAATTTGATATGACTAATTGACATACTTTCTTGCTTTTTATAAAAGGAGTATTGTCATTTGTAAAGGAGGGATTTTTTGAGCCAGAACTTATGTAAATGTTTGAACAACTAATACAAGAAGGGAATTCTAAAAAGACTATCTCATTTTGTTCATGTCATTTTCTATATGGTTTCTCTCTTAATTAACTATTATGAATTTAAAATTTGAATAGTTCTTGTGAATTATTAGAGTGTACCTTTGAATGAAAAATTGTTAGCTTGTACTTATGCTAGGTTAATTGAAGGTTAATTAGTTTGCTTCATTTTATTTGATGTGCATTTGTAAATGTGCATTAGCTATCTGCTTATAGGAGTAAATATTTAAAGTAAGCTTGGTTCTTATTTGTATTATTTATGACATTCCTTAGATATTCACTTGATGTTTAGTAATATTTGAGATTAAGCTATTTTGCATCATATATATTTTTTTTAAGTGCATGCCTAGGAGACATTCAAACTTTTTCATGATGTTTGAGATAAAGATCAGCAACATCTCTTTTCTACCTTACGCTTCCTTTTGCTTCTATTTTAATTAGATTAGTCTAGATTAATTACCATTGTAAATACTCATTTTATATTAGTCTCTAGATTATCTTCGATCATAATTTACTAATATCATATAATATTTCTTCATTCTTTACAAAGATACAAGCCAATGTGGCTCCTAACCACCAAACATTATAAATACTGTGAATCAGTCCACTTGTTTGCCTTTATTCCACCAATAGATAATAAGATTATCATAACCTATAACTCATGCACTGAAATCTTTGAATTCTAAAATGAGAAGTGTTCTTTAAACACTTTGAGCTCCTGTGATACAAATTTAGGCATCAATAGGTAGATCTTCATTGGCACTAGAAGGAAGGCCAAAGTCTTTATAGATTTGTAGTATCTTTATTGGTTTTTGTGATTTATGTTTCAAGATCACTTTACTCTTTTCATATTTATGTTTTTTTAAGCATAATCTTGTAAAGGTTAGTGATATTCACTATTTTAGACTAGTCTTTGTGCTTATTTAGACAAAGATTGACTTTATTTGAAGACACATGTTGAATTGTGCTAAAGATATCTTTAAATTTGTGAACCCAACAAGTTTGAGGTTAGTAATAGCTATTTTGATCAAATATTCTTAGATCCTTTACTAAATTTATTTTATTTGGACTTGAATGTGTAAAATATCATTCACACTTGCGTACTTGGACACTTCTTTGAGATGATTTAGTTAAATATTGCCACCCTTTATTGTTATTTATATGAATCTTTACAAGATTTTCTTTATGTGCATTTCTAATAATTGTTCTTTACAAAGATAGGATTGACATATCATATTTAAATTTTTTTTTTGAAACTATCAATCTAAAATTACCAATAATTAGAACAAGGTCACGTTTAGAGACTAGGGAGCCTCTACTTGAATTAGAAGTCCATAGAAGACCTAGGCAAGACAAAGGTAAGCATAGGTTGTCCAAGTCTTTGCCAACCTCACCAATTCTAGGTGCTCTCATATTTAATCCCCATCTAGGTATGGCTTGGCTATGTGGCTCTTCCATCAACATGTTTGGGGTGGTACACAACCTTCCTCAGAACCTTAAAAATATTTTCCAATATTTAGCCCTAGTAGCATTGTAATTGTAAAGGAACATATTAAATCATTCAAAGTTGCATTAAGATTGCTAAATGTATTTCATGAAGATGTAACATGTCCATAATTTCATTTTAATTTTAAAGATGTTGCATATGAATGGTTTTTAAATTTACCTAAGAATTACATTAATAGATGGGACCACTTTAACAATGTTTTCATTGACCAATTTGACAAGCTTATTAGTCTTTATGTCTTGTACTAACAATTCATCACAATCAAGAGGGATGAAAATGAACCTATAAGATAATTTAATGCTAGGTTCTAAAAGAGGTATATCCTAAACAAAGATCCTTACAAGCCTAATGACATTTTGTCTTTTGAAATATACAAAGATGCTTTGGATCCCATGACCTCTACTTTCATAAAGAGAGATGTTGGACCTATGAGTACTCTAGCCTTAGCCTATTCTAAAATAGTGATCATAAATTATCAAATGCAGCCCTAAGATCAAATATCTTACTCTATTCCCAACAATAAACCAGATTTTCCAACCCTAAATATATTCCCAAATAACAATCATAATAGACCTAATTTGAACCAAATCCCAACTTTGAACCAATTAAATTCATGTTCATGCTACCTCAAACTTGGGATTCTTGAACACTACTACAAATGGATTTAATCCAAGTGATCAAAAGGATTTCATACTAGCCACTTGTACTAGTAATAATAAAGTTTATAATTATGAGGTCCCAAAGAATGAGAATTACTCTATCTTAAAGGTGGTCCAAAATTTAATCACTTGTTTTCTTCATTTGTAGAAGTAAGTTAGTTGTTGAGGTCAACATAACCTTATTTCTAAAAAATGGGGACCCTTGTGCCAAATTATGCAAATTTGAAACTTAACACTAAAAATTCACTTGATCAAAGTGTCATTAACATTTTTTCACATTATTTTTATTTGAATATCATCCACACCTTGACTTGGTCTGTTTATTTGTTCATGGTTCGGGTTTAACATGCCTAATATTGTTAATGGTGGATCTCCTTGTTTTAAGTTGTAGGTTTAATGGAACGCTCATTGAATGAATTATGCATCAATTTTATACTTTAGTCCCTATTAAATATTTTACTATCCTCTTGTCTAAAATAACTCAATTTAAATCCATGTTTAAATCTTCTATAAGCCCTCCTTCAAAAAACCCTAGCACAAGTTCTTTTAGAGCAAATTCAAAATTGGCAAGAATAAAATTGGTGGGAACACTTTAAAAAATTCCATGAACTCAATCTTAACTTTCATACAAAGGTTTGGTTGTTTTTTTTATACATAGCCAAACCTTAGTCAAAAACTTATATACTTGGTCTCTTTAAAGTCCTGAGCCTCTCATTCCTTTTTATTTTAGCATTGTCTAATTTTAATGTTTGTAGGGTACTTTTATTATGTTCCTAGCTTGGTCCAAATTTATTATTCACATGGTCCCTCTTTTTAAAAACTTAGACTAATGTATTTGTACTAAGTCCCCATTAATTTTTATTAACATAGATAAGACCTTAGTCTTAATACTTTATCCTAAGTCTTATATGTCTCCAAGCCCTGACTTAAACCATGTGCTTGTTTGTAGGATCAATGACCCATGTTTAATTGGGAAAAGTTGATCTAATGGCATGAGATGAGCCTGATATGTCTAAGAATTTAATCCATATAAATAATGTCATTTGAATCCAAATATCATGATCTATGACCCACATTTAAGCAGATATTGAAGATCCAATGGTACATGATCGGAGCAAGGAAATAAGAGGGTCCATTTTTATTATTATAACTTAGAGTTAGCTTGAATTTTACCTAAGGTTTTCATTGTATTTATTAATACAATAAAATCTTAGGATAAGGTTTTATAATAGGACTTATATTATTTGAAGGGTCTTTTTATATCATGTTTAAAGCTTAGGCTAAGGACCTATGTTATGATTTTATTAAAGGCAAGGCCTTTTTATGATGTTCATAACATAGCTTTAAAAACTTAAGATAATGATTATTCTTATTTATTAATAAAAATTAAAACATTAATATAAGTTTTTGATATAATTTATATATAGTCCTAAACTTACTTAATCCATTTATCATTGTAAGAACCAATGGTGTTCAAATACCGAGATTGTAATCAATGACTCATGTTTGCCTAGATGAAGATAATACAAGGGAACGTATCAAATCAAGACCTTTTCAATAGAGCTTTAAGAAATTCTAGGACTACCACATGGTGAAAAGGCATTCTCTAGTAGAACTAATAGAGTGTAAAGCGAACAAGAGAATGAAAAGTGGTAGCTTAGTAGAGAGTCTTACTAATAAGCTTAAAATTGATGGTCACACAAACATCAAATACATTCATGTGGATGTCAAATGATGAGCATGTCAATTTTAATCTCAACATTGAGCTTAAAATTGATGATCACATAGATGTTAAATGATGGCCACATGGATGTCAATTTTAAGATAGTTGTCTACATCCAAAGATTTAGGGTTTGCATTAATTTGACCCCACTAGATCTAATAGTGTGAAATTAATAAATAATTTTCAACAAATCTGAAGAGGCCCATAGGAGTTGAGTCTAACTAAAAAATCTTTATTTTGAGCCTAAATTGATCGTAGTCAAGTCTAACTAAGTGAATCATCATCTAAGCAAGTGTGAATTGATCCAAGATTGAACTATAGACCACTAGTGAGTAAGTTGAACAAGATCACAGTATTAGTGGCCTAAAGACATAGAGAAGATGTGGAGCTTTATTTAACTTTAGACATAGAGGAGAACTTCAAGAATACATAGTTTAATGCAATAGCTCTGAACATAGGGGAAACTAACTGGTCCTATCTATTCTAGATAATCCACGAGCAACCTATCATTTCTAGAGAGAAGAAGAAGAACTTGTCTATGAAAAGGTGATATTATGACATTGTGGCCATCCACATGATTGGTATTCATTTTATTGTAGCCAAACTATGTATTGCATGGCATTGCATTGCATTGATGTTATCTATCCCATATTTAAAGACTACAAAATTGATAAAGGCATGATAGTTCATGAACATAGTATTAGGAAGGTTGCATATATTTATCATTTGGATTTTCAAAATTACTATAAACTTCCTAAGCCACAAATATACTTGAACACCATAAATAATTAGGATAAGTAAAATGACCTAAAGATCATCCTTAACCCATGGTTTTATTCTCAGAATCAAGTATTCTTAGACTTTAGTAGCAGTATCCCAATCAACCAATTTAGGCTCAAAATTAGGATGATCATGAAATTAATGAATAGATTGTGTGGAAACCCCTCCACCACATATGTGGAAAAACTATGGGTCCCCCTAGTTTATTTTATGGTTGAGAGAGAACTCATTCCTTCTCTTGGGGAGGTTATTAACACCTCTATGAGTAGATAATTATTTGGAATAAAGAAGAAGACCAAGATTTAGTTTTATATGATGTCATACTTGCTAGATGCCCTAATTTCCACCACCAAGATTCCTAGCATCAAATAATGGTCACTTGAGGGAACCTAGATAGTCACCCAATATTATTCCAAATTACACATTTTCAAGTATATATATCACATACAATTCATATGTGATTGTGTATATCTAGATTTAGTAGAGGCCATTACAGAAATATTGATGATGAGGGTCAAAAATCTAAAAAGGAAGACTATTGAATCCATATGTGATATATGTCTATATCAAAATTGGACTATAATCAAGATTGAGGGATTACTATGCATCCTACTCAGACTACTAGTTCATGTGCCTAGTAAACTAGTTGAGCAAGAGGTAACATACCTGATATGTAATGACATAGATAGTTTTTGCAAGACCAAGAAAAAAAGAATGCTACACACCTTCCCCATTACCATTGATAGGAATGTGTTTTAAAAATGGGATAATATTGATGCTACCTCTAAACATTGAGCCTCTTTTAGATTGCATCATGATGAACTAAGGCAATAGGATGCCCAAGGAAGAGTTGTAGGTCACTTGAAGCCAAAGGGAATCAATATGACCTATGAACACTAGCCTATACCTTATGACCCAATCTACACCAAATTGTCTTCACTCACTGAAGTCTTAGGATGATTGAAGAAGCACAATATCAATCAAAAAATTATATTTCTGAGGGACAAAATCCAAGTGATGACATATGGTAGCTAGGGATAAGATAATAAAATTTTATAGGATATCCATCTTCTATACCTCCTTCAATAGAACCATAATTAGAGGAGAGAATACCTAATGAGATTGCATCTTCCTCAATCTAAGTAATAAAAATAGAATCATAGATTGAAGGAATTGACATAATAGCATTATAACTTGAGGAAATAGTGGAGGATGATCTGAAGGTGTTAGCCAATGCCTATGAAACTAATGAAGAAGAAGCTCAAACTAAAGAGATAAAGGAAGATAAGGGGAAGGAAGTATCTTTGGACTTGGTCCTTATTTTAACCCAACCCAACCTAAAATAAAATATAAGCTATCCTAGGTCCCATTAAGTGGTGAGAAGCCTAAGTTGACTTTCACCTATTCAAGAAGTGAGGTTAATATTTTCAGTGAAGATAACCCAATTTATGGCCCTTACATTCTAGAGTATTTAATAAATGGCAAGTTACATAAATTTCCTACTCTACACCATTCATGGGCCATTACAAAATCTATAAATATAAATATGCATGATGAGGTTAAGCCATGGATTGTGGCTTTACAAAAGGAAGAAGAACAAATAATTATTGCTCCAAGAGATCCAAATGGAATACATATTTAAACCCCTACTCCTCAAGTGACACAATAATTAGTTAGCATTAGGTTTTACCTAAAAATAGTTGGATTACAAAGAATCACTAAGAAGAAACCCTTGGTTGGAGGAGAAGAATTCACTTTTCTAAAAGTGGAACCATTTTTTGGCTTGACTCCTGTTAAAGGGTAGAGACTAGGTGGAAACCCCATCTTTGAGGAAAATGTGCTTGAATTTGATCAAGCACAATCATCTTAATTATAGGCTACCATCAAAGGCTTGTAGTAGTAGAGGGAGAATCTAAAATAATAGAAGGAGAATTTTGAAAGATAAGTTGTTTTATTAGTTCATGATGCCATGATCAAGATGTTTGAATAATATCTCTATGATATGTTTGAATCCTTAAAGTCAAAAAAGGCAAGACAAAATATAATGGGCTAGTAGGATACAACAACCAAAGGCTTAGTTATTGAATGACAAAATTTAAAGGAAAAAATAATGGAATTGGTCAACATCAAATACCTAGTTTCAAGATCATAAGCTTAGCTCACTTGAACACATCCATTGGATTGATTGTAGACAAGATATTCAAAAGGATCCTTTGATATGACAAGGTTATACTATTAGGATAAAATAATTCCTTGGGACCATGATTGCTAAACTGACAATGCTCAGCTCTGTGGGCCTCATAAAAGATGAGATATTCAAGCACATGACCATCTTGGTCATGTAGGAAGTAAGGAGAAAAATCCAAGGCAAATCTAGGATAGACAAAAACATGGTCATGGATATGATCCTACTATTAGAAGAAAATATTTATAAGGTAAGGAGTATTAAAGAATCCTTAGGAAGAAATGATAGGGACTTTAGAGACCTGGATAATCAGGAAGATGAGATCTTCAAGAAACTTGTTAATTTGAAGTTGAATGATGAACAACATCAGGGATAAATTAATATTATTTAACATAAATAAGGAGCTACATCGACACAAGGTCCCCAAATTTAGTTAGGAATATTCTATTTTGTAGAAGTTTTGTTATATTTTGAAAATAGAATTTTCTTTTGTAAAGGCATGTGCAACTTGTAAAACACACTACCTATATGTTAGACCACCTGGAAAAGTTTAGTGTATTATAGAACTTTTGGAGAAAGGATAGCTGCCCTTACACTTGTACACTTTTTATTTGATATAACTGGATAATATACTTCCTTACATTATATAAAAGGATTATTTTCATTTTTAATGAAGGAGCGAGTTTTTGAGCTAAAACTTGTGTAAAGTTTTGAGAAACTAAAGCAAGTAGAGAATTATAAAAAGAATGTCTCATTTTATTTATGTCAATTGATATATAGTTTATCTCTCAATTAGTTATTATAAATTCTATATTTGAATAGGTCTTGTGAATTCTTATTGTGTACCTTTGAATGCATAATTGTTATCTTGTGCCTATGCTAGGTTAATTTAAGGTTCCTTAGTTTGTTTCATTTTGTTTGATCTCCATTTAGGGATGTGCATTATCTATCTACTTATAGGAGTAAATATTTAAAGTAAGCTTGGTTATTATTTTCATTATTTCTCACATTCCTTAGATATTTGCTTGATGTTTGGTAAGATTTGAGTTTAAGTTATTTTGTATCATACATTGGTTTTAAGTCCATGCCTGAAGGACATTCAAACTTTGTCATGATGTCTAAGATAAAGATTAGCAACATCTCTTTTGTACCTTACCCTTCCTTTTGATTATTTTAAAAATATATCACTATAGATTAATTTCCATTGTAAATATTCATCTCATATTAGTCTCTAGATTAGCTTCGATCATAATTCACTAATACTAGCTAAGATTGACTCATTGTTTGCAAAGATTTAGGCCAAGGTGTCTCCCAACCACCAAAATTTATAAATATTGTGAAACATTCCACTTGATTTTCCTCTATTCCACTAAAAAATAATAGGATTATCACAACCTACGACTCATTCATTGAATTATTTGAATTCTAAAATGAGAAGAGTTCTTTAAACACTCTAAGCACTTGTGATACAAATTTAGGCTTCAATAGTGGGTAATGAAGGAGCCTAGGAAATTTACCAAAAAATACGTTATTACTCAATTTATTTATGTGTTTCAAAATTATTTTTATCTATTTATAAGACTGATGATAATTTCCCATTCTTTTCATGATATTACATTGAGATCATATTTACATCAGATGTTTGTTTTTGCATATCACCTTGCTCACATGTTCAATTATTTTTATATAATGCATATTTATTTCTAGCAACACATAAATCCTTAGAACGTGATACTAAAATTAAATTTAATAATTATTATACATTTTTTCTTTTATCTCACATTTATGTTTAATTTTTATATCTCTTATGGTTTTATAGATTTTTACTTTGATCTCATGTTTGTTCTTTATAGTATAACATCGATGACTTGCATTTGTATAAAATGATCATGTGGAATTGTTTTAAAAAGGCACCAAAGTTGTAGAGGGTAGAGTGTATTCAATAATAAAGATGTACTACATTATAGAGATGTGGGAAAAATATTTGTTATTATCAGTGTTGACATAATATTGGATGAAAAATTATAATTTCTTTATCCAGCTGATGGATTTGAAATATTAGTAGATCTTGATAGAAAATAATAATATATTCCATGGGAAGAGAGTGATTTATAAAATCATATAGATCCTTCCGTTCCCATAGTTCATAATTATTACATTTTTAGTGAATCATAGGATTATAATTTCATCTAAGAGAGAGATTCTATTGATGACAATGAAATCACCATCAATTACACAAAACCTAAAGATAGAATCGATTTAGTCACATACATGTCATTCTCAAAAACAAATATTCAAGAAGAGATGATGACATAACCCAAATTTTTATAACTCATTTTCTAGAATATCATATAATTCTAAAGAGAGATTGGGACCCTTGATGTTTAGTGTAATGTTAAAGAATGTGGTAAATTGGTCTATTGATTGCTCAAACTTACTATAACCCAATAATTTAATATTTTGACCAATAAAACATTTAGTGTTATGTGAAAAAAGAATCACCCTTATGGTAAATAAAGGAAACACTCAATTGGATGGTCCATACCTTTTATGTATCAATGAACATAATTTGAAGTTTAGTGGAGTTGATGCAAAATTGTTCCATTTGTGTTTATTTGTGCATGATTATGTTGTAGAGGGAAAAAATAAAAATGTACTTGAAGGAGACATTGTAAAATTTAAGGGATTGGATGAAAATACCTTCTATGTGAAAATTGATATATTATTCATCCCTCCTTACTAAGGATGCTCCCTATCTAAATGATCTCTCATACAATGGATTGCTAGGCAATTGGCCAACATAAAAAAATTGTGAGATTCAAACAAGTCCCAGATGAGGTTGAAATGAACATGTGGGATGTATTAGAATAATGAAAACCACATATGGTATATCCATTTTATTTTTATGCCACTAATTACAGTCATTCCAAAAAACTATTAGAAGACCCCACTGTGTTAAAAAATGTCAAAAATTTAATGCCCCTCTACCAATTTCATCAAATCGAAATGTAGATTGGGAAAGAAAATGGTCAATTTTTTTGGATGAAGTGGAGAATGTAAAAAATTATTATTTCAAATATGATTGTCTCAAAAAATTTATCCTTGTTTCAGTCACATTCTTATGGCACAAAATAAGATCCATGATTTAAGAAGCCAAAAATAATTTTGTGCTAGATGAATTAACACCAAATTCCATATTTAATGTGGGAAACAAATATATGGAGGTACATAAAATTAAATTTGATGGGATGGATGTTTATTAGAATCCATGGCACAAAGCTTATGTGTGACCAAGGATTTCCTTCTATAGTCATAAATAAAAATGGATAAATAGTCATAGGCATGCAGTAAATGGTAACATTGAGAAAGATAAAGAAAGGTCAAATACTAACATAATAGTTTATTGCATATCAAGAATGGTTGCGATAAATTCAAATGTTTCAATTCATTTAACTCATTATGTAGGACATGATGGAATCAAAGTTCCTCAAAGGCTACTTCGTGCATTATATACCCATAATTTAATGTGAAATAAGTGTAATGAGTAACTTGAATTGTTGAAACTTCAACTAATGTCACAACTGAGTTTCAACAAGATAGTGATCACAAAATTTTAACATGTTTTATTTACAAATAAAAACTTATTTTACAATTTTGATGAGTGTATGGATTTGTACAACAAATGTAGAGATACCACATGCCAAAAATCACTCTCAAAGCTTGAATATGAATAGACATGACACAATGAATACATTCAAAGTTGTCGTACACATTACTACTTCCATTTATTACAATTAAAGGAACAATTGTTTGGATTCTTGAGCATTGTGCAAGATAAAATCGACAAAATGAAAACTTCCATACCAAGGATGGGAAAAAAATTAAAGTTATTACGTAATGTTATGAACCTCTTAGTTAATTTTACTAGTATGCTCACACATGGAAAAATGAATGGTTGATTTGGCCACTTTAACCTATCAATTATTCAATGTGGATTAAACTACACAGTAAAATCATTGGCTTTATGCCTCAAAAAGTTTAAATAACACATCATTGATGAGTATGGGGATTTATTGTAACTTGTGGATCATCCAAAAATACATTACATGGTGCATTTTTACAAAATGAAGTGCATGTTAAGTATAAATGGTTTAATGAATTTTTTTTCCATGTTGAATAAATTAATAGTGTTGATAGTACAAGAACTTCATTCTAAAATCAACCCTTGATCCAATACTTGAAACTAGATAAGAATTCATGTGATAAAAATAATTGTACCTTATTTGAATTTGCATAAATGTTGGTAGAAATAAGGATATTCAACATTGTGTATGTAATATTCCTCCTAGTGGGACACACCCATGAGGTATATATGGGTATTTTGTCAAATTAGTAGCATCATTATGGAAACTAGACACATTTTTTTATCCACATATCATGGACACCTACATAACATGATAAGATAGATCAGGAACATTCACTCCTTACCTTATTGAGGAAGAGTATGACTTCAAAGACTTTGTGGAGCCAAACTTGTTGGATGGAAGACATAAGATAGTCGGTATTATCAAACCTAAGATGTTTAGTTTATTTTGTGTGTATGGAATACCAATGATATAATATAAATAAATAATAAATGATCTATAATGGTCTCTTCCAATAAAAATATTGTGTACAAAGGACAATGGTGAACCAAACTTGTCAAAAGGGAATCCTCCTCTAAAACCTTTCAAAGAACTCAAAGAAGTGGAAGATCTGAAAAGTGGAATAGAAGTATATATTGATAATTGGGGAAAAAATACAAGTGGAGGTATAGAATACTAGCTTCCAAAGATAACATATCAGGAAAAATATTTTGTGTACTTTGGATAGACCCATTGTAAATTGTAGAAGAGTGTGAAATCAATTTTTTTACCACAAAAAATATAATAAAATGAAATATATATCCAAATAATGGGATTCATTCATTTCCATAGAAAATAATACATTAATCAACATATCCCAAGTAAAAATGATATCTATGTTGGGCAAATTTGTGGAATATTTAAAAAATCATTCAATCCATTCATAGATGTGTATGCGGGATAGATGATTCCAGTATGACTAGCAAATGAAATGAAAAGATATAGATGTGAAGGGTATATTATTATATTTAGCTTGAACTAGAAGGTGAGAATGTGTCCAAAAAGGTGAAGATTCAATATTGGAAACCCTCAAGGAGATAAGTTTGTGAAGCATTATATCAGTATTGTTTAACACCTAGTATAACATGGATTAAATTAGACAAAATTAAATAAGACATTGATGTGGATAATGTCATATGAAATGGACACCAAATAAAAAAATGGAAAGTTGAATTAATTAATATTCCTAAAAAATGTCATGAATCCATTGAATCATACCTTGCATACTTGAATAAGGCAATGAATACTAAGGTGAAACTATTAAAGTTCATAAATTAAATTATGATATTGTCTTGGCCTAGGATGTGGGTTTTTTGAAATTTCAATTATAAAGCATGCCCCAATAACTTCACCTTGCATTTTTACCATAATTATTAATATGAATTTAATATCTCCATTGATTGTCAAAATTTGACTATATTATATTCAATCATTTTAGCGATGCTTATATTCAATCTTCTTATTATTAACCCATCAACTAGGTAACTATATTATATATTAAATATGAATGTAATATTAATATTTTTCCATAGTTGTGTATATTTAATAATATATTTTATTAATATTGAATTATGTAATAAAAATATTTTTTAAATAGTTTTCAATTACTAGCATTATTTTACTTAAGTTCATGGGAGATGCACTAGTAGCAATGCAACATAGTAAGTTTTGGTGTTCTTTCACACTAAGTTGATTATATGTGTTTTAAAAACACTATATAATTTAGTGATGTAAGGAGTAGAGGGTTGTGAAGAGTTGAACTAAAGGAAGTTTTTCAAGTTTAGGTTAGGTTCATCAAGAATCCATGGAGTCATTAAGGTATTTTTTTCTTAACATGGCATCAAAAAAATGCATGAATATATTGAAAATTTTATTCCACACTATATCTCAATATGTACACATTTATATGCTCACAATATGATAACAACTAGGGATAATATGTAAATTATAAAATAAAATGGGCCTCCACAGACATTTAAGTGTGGGGATTTCACATTAAATTGTGACCAGGTATATTAGTCTTGAAGATAACATGTACTATGTGGCATGAAACTAAAATTTATGAACCTTGATTTAAAACATATCTAAATGGATGCACATTTTTACAGATAAAACAAATTTATTAAAAATTTATTTATATAAGCATTCAATCCATTTATGGATGATTATGTGGGACAAATAATTTTAGTATGACCAACTAATGAAAATTGAAAGATATGGATGATGAGGGTAGATAAGGATATTAATTACCTTAAAGTGGAAGGTGAGAATGTGGTTAAAAAGGTGAAGTTTCAATATTTTAAAACTTCTATAAGAGAATAAGGTGAAGGACTATATCATACTTATTTGATGCCTAATAAAACATGGATCAAACCAAACTAAAATTAAATAATACATTGATGTAGAAACTAGAAAGCATCATCTAAGCATAGACACCTAAAAAAATGAAATAGATGACCAAATAAGACACCTAAAAAAGGACATGAGGCTATTGAATTATACCTTTCACTACTCAAACAAGGTAATAAATGATTAAAATTGAAACTTTTTAAGATTATAAAATAATAGGTCATATCATCTTGCCCTGTGATGTGGGTTTTTTGAAATTTCTTTTTGAAATCATGCACCAATAACTTGAACTTAAATTTGTATTATAGTTTAGTATGAGTTAAGGATTGATATTTATTTCATTAAATTATTTTTAATACATGTGAAATACTTACTTTAAGATGTTAATAATGTAACAATATTGTTTATTAAATATGAGTGGAAGATTAATATTTGTTTTAAGAAGATTATTTTTCATAATTGTCAAGCTAAGAATATATTCCAATTAATGTTTAGTTATGTAATATTTTTTTTGTAAGTGTAATTATTAGAATTATTCTACTTAATTTCATGGGAGATGTGATAGTAGTGGTGAACCATAGATGTTGAGGTTCACATTTTATATGTTGACATTATGTGTTTTAAAAACACAAGTTACAAGAGCTAGTTATCTTTCCTTCACATTAGTGGCTTCCCTACAAATTATCAATAAATAAATATACAATAGCTAAAAAATTTAAATCACATCAGTGTGGCTATAAATTTATTAATTATTTCACATAATATACTAGTACATAAAGTGTGAACTTTTGAAATCTTGATTAATGTATGTGGTAACCACTTTGGTTTTACAAGAACATGCCCATTCTACATAAGATAGGAATAATAGGAGCAATAAAGGCATGTATTATTATATTGGGTAGAATGGATACATGCTTATTATACACATTGAGATAATAATAATGACCTCTAAATTGGTAATACGAGAAACAAAGTCCTATGTTATTCTCTAGTATAGAATGAACACTTAGGCCATTTTACACAGGATAAGAACAATGATAAGTATAATTTACATTGGGAAAATGGGAAATGAAAATTTTGTCCAATACTTGTATTTGGTGATAATAAGTATGTTTTACAATGTTTTATTAATAATTTTAAATCTTTCATGTCATGATATGATTGGTTAGTATATGGTAAAATTTGGATAAATATTAAATACTACTATAATAATTATAATTAAGAAATATTATGACAACTATGAGGCCACATTATTTAAATTATTACAACCCATTTGAATTATTGGACCATGCTCAAATATTTTTCCATGTCCCATAAATATAAATTTAAAGGGGAAAAAGCAATTGAGATATAATTGGAATTTGATTCCACACTAAAATTTATAAACTACTAATAGTTATGTTGGAATCCAATATCACATGAACTAAAATCAATAATAAAAAAATAGAATCCAATATCCCACTAGTTAAAAAACAATAATAAAAATGTGGAAATCCAATTTAAATAATTATAAAAACATAAATATAAATATAATAAGTCTAGATTCTTTGAAATATATCTAGATTTAATGAAATGATGGTTTAAAGAGAATTTTAAGAGAGAAATGGACTTGTAATTTCATGACCTGAGTAAAAAACATAATAGTAGATTATATTGATGACTTAAAAATATTATAAAAAATTGAGAATATTTGTATGATCACATAGTAATGGTATTTGAAAGATACAGAGCACATGACGCTTCATTGAATCTAAATGATTTTGACTTTTGGGTAATATAAGGTATATTTATTGGCCTTATATTGTAAAAGGAGGGTACCAAGTAAGATCCTAATATAGTAGCATATATTTAGAATTTGTTTTTATTATCAGTCAACTTGGTGTTCAATCTTTCTTTGGAAAGGTGAATTCCATAAGGAGGTTTGTACCTAACTTAATAGAACTAAAAAAACACATCGTAAATATGATGAAGGGTAGGTATTATTTAAAGTGGAATAAATAAGGTAATTTTGTATTTAAACAAAAAAAATCTATAGCATAGGCTCAAACTCTCATATGTCCCAATTTTAAAAAAGACTTCATTATCTACTCATATTCATCTGAACACACTCTATTAGCTATCTTGGTAAATAAAAATGACAAAGAGATATAATCACCTATTAGTTTAATGAGTTGCGGTTTTAAAAATCATGAACTAAATTAATCCTCTATCAAATAACATGTTTATGATATTGTCAGCCTGTCAAACAATTTAACTCTTACATTTTAAATTCCCTGTCTATTGTGATGGTTCTTAACACTATTGTCAAATTTATTTTGACACAACAAGAGCTTAGTTCAAAAATATTAAATTAGATCACAAAGGTATAAAGTTATAATCTAGGAATCAATTCCACTAATTTGGTTCTAGGTAGTGATAGGACCGAAGTTCCCCAAAGCTCTGACACAACTCGTCAGAATTAAGAGCACACATGATTATGAATGTATAAGCAACTTAAACATGTGGAAATAACCAGAAGAATAAATAACTATCAATGAGAAAACACACAGAATATGAGAGGCAACACACAATTGTATTCAACTCATTACAAAGGAAATTACAATAAAGAGATCACACTCTTCTTCCACCTCTATGAGGCTTCCTCCTCAAGGGCTCCCAGTAATATTCCCACCTAAGTAATCTTCTCTCATAGGTCACAACACACAGCTAACACAAGTTGTTGTTCACCTCATTGTACATTTGTACAATTGAGTACGAACAGATACTCCAAGTAGATCTTACCATGATCCTGTTCCTGATGTATTTCTATCACCTTAGATCTTACTCCCCCGCCGATCTCTGTTTAACCCTCACATACACACATCCCTATAGACCAACCTGATCTTACTTATCACATGTAGATCTCCTCCATGATACTGCAACACCCTGCATATCAAACCTGATCTTACATACATGAGGAATCCTACTTGATTCCACCATGGGAAGAACTCTCCAAGCTCTACATAGCTCTTCTACAAGTTCTACACTTAACAATACAGACTGTGAGTCTATTATATAGATCTCATGCATACAATAATTAGACAAGCAGCTCAAAGACTCGAACTGGTCTTCATCATGCAAACTACCTGTTCACTTAACTGACTGTTTGTCAACAGTAGTTCTGACCACCACAGGTGATCGACGTCGGTCCCTGCCTTCTTGGAGGTGACCAACACCAGCTGATCTCCTATCGATGTTGGTTGCTTCTGTGCTTCCCCTGACCGACGTCGGTTGTGGCCTGCCGATGCTGGCGACTACTTACACTCAAAAACCTCCTATTTACAATAAGGTGAAGCTTTTAGCTCCACACCCTAACAATCTCCCACTTGGAGATAAATAGCTACACCTATACCTATACCAGTACTCTGTCTAATCTGTATCCTAGCTTGTATTCCTCTTCAAGCTCCCACTTGAAGACAACCCACCACACTCCTTGTGGTGTTAATCCTGTGCCTGAATTTCTTCATTCTCAGCTTACCTTCTTCTGCCATTGCTATACTCCCACTCAAATAGCAACCCCTTTGAGTAACCTGTAATCAACAACACTTAACAGATCTAGGACATCTGTTAGTCAAACTCGCTCTAAGAATGCCCAACCTCACTCTGATACCATTTGATAGTATCAGACTCTTGAACCTACAACCAGGCTCTGATACCATTTGATAGGACCGAAGTTCCCCAAAGCTTTGACACAACTTGTTAGAATTAAGAGCACACATGATTACCAATGTATAAGCAACTTAAACATGTAGAAATAACTAGAAGAACAAATAACTATCAATGAGAAAACACACAGAATATGAGAGGCAACACACAATTGTATTCAACTCATTACAAAGGAAATTACAATAAAGAGATCACACTCTTCTTCCACCTCTGTGAGGCTTCCTCCTCAAGGGCTCCCAGTAATCTTCCCACCTAAGTAATCTTCTCTCATAGGTCATAACATATAGCTAACACAAGCTGTTGTTCACCTCATTATACATCTGTACAATCAAGTACAAACCGGTACTCCAAGTAGATCTTACCATGATCCTACTCTTGATGTATTGTTGTCACCTTGGATCCTGCTCCCTCGCCGATCTCTATTTAATCCTCACATACACACATCCCTGTAGACCAACCTGATCTTACTTATCACATGTAGATCTCCTCCATGATACTGCAACACCCTGCATATCAAACCTAATCTTACATACATGAGGAATCCTACTTGATTCCACCATGGGAAGAACTCTCCAAGCTCTACATAGCTCTTCTAAAAGTTCTACACTTAATAATACAGCCCATGAATCTATTATATAGATCTCATGCATATAATAATTAGACAAGCGGCTCAAAGACTCGAACTGGTCTTCATCATGCAAACTATGCATTCACTTAATTGATTGTTCGTCAATACTAGTTTTGACCGCCACAGGTGATCAACGTCAGTCCCTGCCTTCCTGGAGGTGACCAACGTCGGCCGATCTCCTGCTGATGTCGATTGCTTCTGCGCTTCCCCTGACTGACGTCAGTTGTGGCCTGCCGACATCGGTGACTGCATACGCTCAGAAACCTCCTTTTTGAAATAAGGTGAAGCTTTTAGCTCCACACCCTAACAGGTAGAGGTTTATGCTAACTTATTATATAATAAGCTAATGGTCAACAAGATATTATAATTGAATAAAAAAAATAGTTCATAAATGAATGATTTGCCATTGGTAGTTTATTTTTGGATAAATTGATGAATGGAACTCTAATATTTATTTGCTATTATCTTATGGTGAATTCAATAAACAATTGAATTTAAAACATAAGAAAACTATGAAAATGAGAGATGTTAAATATGTTATCTAGGATAATGTTCTCTTTAATAAATTTATTGATAGTTTCTCCTATGATGTGTGGGAAAAGAAAAAAATAAATAAATTCTTGATGAATTTCATATTAAATCCTATGGTGATCACTTATATACACCTATGACAACACATAAAATTATTTAAGATCGTTATTATTAGCCCACGTTCAAATATTCTCAAGAATGGGTCATGATGTGTGAAGCATGTCAGTAGTTAATAGATTGACCAAAGTTTACAACTTTTCCTCTAAATACAATGGTGATTAAATAACATTTATAGTAGTGGTGTTTATATTTCATCAGAACCTTAAATCCACATTTAATTTCAAGACATACACACATTATCATGACTATTGACTACTTCATGAAGTGGGGTGAAGATATCCCAATTAAACAATCTACTTACAAAGTAGGGTTTAACTTTATCAAACAGAATATCTTGGTAAGGTATGGTGTTATTCATAAAATTATAACTAAAAACTCTTAATTTTTTTCTTCTTCAGGACTCAATTTTTTTTATGGATATGACATCTATATCTCACATTTGTTTGATTATTATACACAAGTAAAATTTTAGGTTTAATCAAGCAACAAAAATAGTGTTTCCATTATCTATAAATATGTAAATGAGATTCAAAGAATATAGCACAAGAATCTATATGATGCATTATAAGATTATTGTTTCGTCAGAAAAATAGCCATTGGTATGTCTCCATTTTAGTTTCTATATTAGATAGATGACGCCATACCGATCTCTTTAGAGATTCCATCAATGCAATTGGCTAGAGAAATTGAAAATGAATATTTTTAGAACCCACCTAGAAAAAAATTATATACTTGAATAAGTTGGAAGAATAAAAAGTGATAATTATAGATAGGATTATTTTTCACTAAAATCAAGTCAAGAAATTATTTTAAAATATGGTCGAGTAGAGATAATTTCAAGTTAGAGACCTTATTTTACTATGGTATAAAAGAAGAGAGAATAAAGTAATACATGGGTAATTTGATTCCTTGTCGACTTGTTATTTCAAAATCAATGACTAAAGGTCTAATAGACTTGACCTGGTCTAAGTTCACTAGGTGATCATAGTAATTAAAGTACCCAATATCACTAATGGGCCCAACATGGTAGGAAAGTGTATATTTTAAACATCACATGGTATATTGGGTACTTAAAACTACTGACATATATAATTTTGTCATGGTACATGGGGTAGCTTAGGTACCTGATGGGTATGACAAACCTTATAGGGTAAACAAAAGGAGTAAAAAGTAAAAATTTAATAGTTGACTAGGCATTGGAATGACCTAAGAAGATTGATGGGAAAATAAAATCACGTTATATGATTTGAGATGTGATCCCATGCTATAATTTACCTTTAGAGGTGCTTATTTTGATTAAATTAGTTGAAATACTTAAAAATATTTCTCTAACATCTCTATATAAATTTTAATTGCCTTTCAATTGGTGAGTTTGTTATGCAAAACACTGCACCTATTTTTCATAGTTGTTACATATTATTTTATTCATTCTAGTTTCAAATCTTCTACCCGCCTTTAATCTATTTTAATTTTAAATGTTTTACTTTTGAAATCCTATGTTTTAAATTATTAGGGATGAAATCAACTATTTTTTTGAACTCTATAAGCTAGCCTCTCTATCCTCATAGATACTTCTTCTTAATAGACCTTGTTTTCAAAAACCTATATTTTTTTTCTATAACATTCCTTATCATTACTAAATCAAAAAATAAATAAAAATAAAAATACCTATGATATGAGCAAATGACTATTATTGAAACAAACCTCCCTAGAATCCATGACTCTAGCATAGGTCATGCAAATTTAGAATATTATTGGTACGTAATGCAATAATAAAAATGAGTTTCCATGACTATATAATATTTAAGAGTGGTCTTATTCATTTATCCCATTATAAAAAATTAATGCAATGTACGAATTTGATTTTTTTCCTATGCCAAATATTATAATAAGTAAAATAGAGAAATCAGGATCTATGATGATGTGGTGGTATCTCACCATGGTGGTCCTTCCCTAAAAAATAGTTTTATACTTACGCAACATGATGAATTCATAGATATGAACAAAAAATAGGTAGAATTTCTATGAAAACAATAAGGAAAAATGATTATCATTGATTACCATATATTACTTAAGTAGGAAAATAAACGGACCATATAAGCTCCCTAAAACATTTCATAGGTCTAAATTTGATGATGAAATATTAGATATGGTCACACCCTTGAATAAAGTAATGGACCCTATTGAGACTAGACAATTTCACAATTGGATGTGTATGTTCATTAACATAACATTCCATGGAAATTAATTCATTAATTAGGGTCAAGAAATCAATGACAACCTTCATGAGTAGATGGTGATTCTTGAATCAACCTAATAGTTATATATGATCTCATATTTGTTATAATTAATTATAAATATGAAAGTGTGACCCATACTTTCACCTAGCAGTACATATGCTCTAATAATAATAATGATCTGTGACTATTTTCCTTAGCTCACCAATTAAGACAAAAAAAAAAAGTCAAAAGAATCAAGGATGTGTTCATTATGTTGACAGTGAGGACATTAAATGACAACACTTCCATGCATATATATAATGAGGTTTATACATTATTTATTCATTATGATAGTTATTTCATATATTTTCCCAAGTTCACATATAGTAAATTGAATGGATTTGAGTATAGTTCATATAGATTTCCTTAATAATATAACATTAAGATTGTTTTGATTGAACTATAAATATAATTGGGTGAAGTACATAAAATAAAACTTAAATCAAAGTTGAAAATGTTCAAACATCAAGATATGATGAAAACTATTTAGCTGGCTATGTTTCTAAAATATCATTTCATACTCTAGCGCAAGTCTTCCAAATTCTAACCATTCAATAATTCCATGAGATATGACCATAAACTCTTATAAACCCAAGAAATACACCCATAAAATGCCTAACCAAGGCTAATATATAGGTTTAAAGGAAACATTTATTATGTTACAACTATGATGATAAATTAAAATAGGTCCATCTATGTGTGGAGAAAAAAATAGCTACTTGATGTAGAGTCCACTTTATAGTCTAAAGAATGGGAAGATGCACTATAATCCCTAAAATAAGAAAAGGAAGATGACCATGATATTGAGGAGGACCCCATACTATACATTTTTATGCATGCATTTGTTGGTTTCTACTACTCAAATAATTAAGATCAAATGGTAATTTTAAAAACATCCCCTCACAATACTAATTGATTCTGGAAGCATATATAACTTTATTCACCCCTGAATAACCAAACAAGTTAATTGTTATGTGTATCCATGTCAATATTTTGAATTCATGAAAACCAATGGTGGAAACTTTCCCCTTAATGGAATATACCATAACATTAAAATATACATGGGGTATTTTAATTTGAAATAATATATGTTTTTTCTACCTCTTAAAGGTTTTGATGTAGTTTTGCTAGCATAATGGATTTAGACACTAGGTCCTATCTTATTGTTATTTTATGAATTATGGATGTAATTCATTGATAAGGGTCAACAAAACACCTTACAATGACTCACTCTAGGTTAAAAAGTTGTCATTAGTTCTCATTATATGCATAATTTTTTAAAAATGGGATATCATGGGTATGTCATCCATATTCACACCATCTATCTTAGTGAATCATCTTATCACAACCACCTACCAAGATTATAGGAACTACTCATTTATGCATGTAGTTATCTTAAATGAGCCTAGTATATTTTCTCCACAATGGCTAAAATATCATTCTATTCTTCTTATTCTAAGAAATGCACCTCTTAAAATTCTTCCTTAGTGTATCTTCTTCCTATTTAATCATTGGATTTAATCTTGTTTTCCCTGAAGATGGATCCAATAGTGAGATTTAAAATATCAAAAAATAAATTTATTACATAGGATATTGTAGAATAACCCTATTTCAATGTCCTTACTACTATCAATTTTTCTCTAAGAATGAAATAAAAAAATGTTGCATGAATTGTTAAAATTTGGATTCATTACATCCAACATTAGAACTTACTCTTACCTCATATTACTAGTACCAAAATAGTAATGGGAATTGAAAACTATGTATTAAATTTTGAGCACTAAATAAACTCAAAATAAAACACATGTTTCCCATCCCCATGATTGATAAATTATTGGATGAATTTCATGAGACCCACTTACTTAAAAATTTAGGACTAAATTCAATGATCATCACATTTGCATAAAGGAGCATTATATTTTAAAGATTTATTTACAAACTTATGATTGTAATTATAATTTTATTATATGAAATTTATCCTCACCAATTATCCATCCACTTTTTAGGGATTAATAAACAAATTATTATGGCCACTTCATTTCAAATTAATCTTAGTATTCTTTTATGGCAACCTTTTTTATATCCATACCTCTGAGGATCATATGTTGGATCTAGATCATACCTTATGACGTATTTATCATAACTATTTATGGTAAAATTGGTCATAGTGTGATATTATCTACAATTAAATTGAGTATCTCAATCACCATGTCTCTGAGTAAGGCATTCAAGTGTATCCTAAACAAATTGAAGATAAGAAAAATCAGCCTAAACCTAAAACACTCAAGAGCGTTCATAGACTTTTGGGCCTCACATGATATTATAATATGTTGGAAAATGGAAAAATTGTCTCTCATGGATAGCCATGTTGAAATAAAATTTCTTTCAGTGGTTAGAGGTAGTATAAAAGGCAATCGACCTTATCAAACATGAAATGTGTAATATGCCATTTCTAGCTCTGCCTGACTTCTCTAAAACATTTTTCATCTAAAGTGATGCCTCAATCAGTTGTATTATATTTTTTATCATGTAAGAAAATTGAGTCATTTACTTCACTAGAAAATCCCATATTATAAAAAAACTTCTCTAGATCCACATATGAGAAATAAATGTTTGCCTTTCTTCTCTGAATACCCAGATTTCCTACAAGCCACATTTCACAATAATTTTAGGCAAATTTGCATGTAAATATCTCAAATGATAAACTAATTACTTAGTGGAAATTTTTTCTAAATATTTTATTGTCATACTAATTCTATTTGGTTGCATTACAACCTTATCCTATCAACTTTAGCTTGACTTTCCATATTACAATTATCTTTGACCCTTACTTTTATCATGGGATATTTTTGGGCCTTGAGTTAGTTTTTCCATTTATGATGGAAAATGTGACCTAGATATATTTTCAAATTATTTTGGCATAATTCACTTTATGAGCATTGTGTGGTAATGTTTAAACTTCTTCTAGTTATATTTTATGATATACTAGGTCCTTAATTTAGAGTTAGAGGATCCTACATATAAAAGGTCACTCTAATTATTTTAGGACAAGAAATTTTCATTATCAAGAGCTAGAAAATATTAAATATTACACCTAATGAATTATTATATATGAATCTAAATATTTACAAAGGTTAATTTACATTACATGCTTTTAGTAAGGGAAATATATTAGAAATAACGTCTAGAATTGCATCAACAATTGCACATACACATTAAAGGAGAATTACATTCGAAATTGAGCCTTATTAAAAGTATTGGAAATCTAGTGAAATGTTTGGTTATTCAATGAGGAATGACCAAGGTCAGTCCAACTCAACCCTTTCTTTCCAACATCCCCATTTGATATCATTTTTCCTATGCAAACCTAGGTTTTTATTATACAAGTTTATTTGTAAGAGTCTAAAAGTGATAAAATGTATTAAAAAAATAGTATAAACACATGCACATAATCCTTGAATAAAGTAGTACATTTTTTTTGTGAAGGGTTAGTATCAACCACTTTAGGTCAATATAAAATCTCAATACTACCCTAACCTAATATAATCAACCAACATATAACATGAAGTAATGGACCATACACATTCATAAGACTTGAAATTCAAATGATTAGAGTTCATAACAATGCAATAAATAAGATAAGATTTTTATTAACTATTTTTTAAAACTTTGTTTTACATATTTAGTTATACCACTTTTCAAATATGCTTTTAGTATTTTACATCTAGATGCATGCTTGAATGCCATATTTGTCAATATGAATATATTTTAATTTTCTATCCTATTAGGGTTTCTAAAAAACTTAGGGTAAAACATATTGGGGAACCTATACACTTATAAAGTTGTTCCAAACCCTAAGTATAATTTAGGATTTATCCCTTAGGATTTCATTCTTTTAGGGTTCCACATTTCTTCTTTAGGGTTTCATTTTTAGACCCAATTTCTAATCATTCCCTAATAATACAACATATTTATTTATATAATCAATGAACGTTATTGGTTAATATAAGTCATGAAGGTACTCTTTCCATATCATTATACATGGATAATGAATATTATTTATACCAATTTTATAAACAAATAGATTAAATACAAGTACAAAAATAAAGAAAAAAACTTATACATAATATTTTCATAATCCAAAATGTCTTAAGATTCAACATTTATTAACTATTACTCAATAATAAGTATGCATGATTTAGTGTGTTCCTCCCACTAGTATTTATAACATTGAAAATTACCACCCCACATCTAAATTGGCCTTCAAATTATATTATATCTAGTGATTCTTGTTATCACAACATGAGGAGGTAAGGTGACCATGCATTAGTACACATCAAAGGACATTACCAATTACCTCATAAACCCCATCATTTTCCACAAATAAATCCAATCAATCCAAGGTATATGATATCATGGATCAACTAAAACATTCTCATGCAAAATTTATTTTTTATAATTAATTCAAATGATACTTATTTACAAAGACATTATTTATACAGTGTGACACAATAAAATTTTACAAAATGATATATAACCACCATATTTGGATTATATTATCAATAAATTATGATGGATGGAGGAAAGTATCTCTTTAAAATAATAATACCTACCTCCTAAGCATTTTATATACTAACATCTACAAGTTCAAAACAAGCCAGTTAAGTGAGTTTTGGCACAAAATGAATTAATATTAAACATTTGCAATATATCCTTCTTGAACATGCTTGATAATGAGTAAAAATATATTAATTACTCAAATATGAATATTTAGGGATTTAAAAATATCTTAACAAATGTATTACATACATACATATATACGTACGTACGTATGTATGTATGTATGTATGTACATATGTATGTACGTATATATGTAAATACATGCATATATACATACATACATATACACACACATGCATACATGTATATGTATATATATGTATGTACACACACAAACACCCAAACACACACAAAGCAAATCAATCTTGAAACTAGAAAAATCAACTTAATTCACCCCCAAATCTCCCCACAAAAAAATTATATCAAGTGCTCTCCAATTTTTATCAATTTTGGGATTACCAAATATATTCACCATATAATTACAAATAAATAAATTTAATGTATATTAAAAAATAATTTAAAATCCTATTGAACATAATACATCTATGACTATAAATAAAAACACCTTTATCTAATATAAATTAGTAATAATATAATTGAAAAGATATATACATCTCATCTAATTAGTTAATTTATGAAAAAATAAAAACATATTTTTTTGATTTAAGTAAATAAAGAAATCAAAAGAGGTTGTAGTTTATTTGGATAACAATAAAATATATTATCAATCATTAAAACAAAGAATGAGAATGTTTAGTTTTCAATCCAAAAACCAAACACAATTTAAACAATTAATCTTACAATATATATATATATATATATATATATATATATATATATATAGAGAGAGAGAGAGAGAGAGAGAGAGA
>JARHVA010000698.1:4267500-4350000 GCA_037957365.1 Torreya grandis | reverse complement strand
CTCAAGTATATTCTCCATTAAAATTATTTATACAAATAAAGGTCCCAATAGAATCTTGTTACTATATTATTAAAAAAATATTAACATGTATAATGTGCATGTACCTATTCTAAATAAGTATATAATAATATATTAGATTATTAACTTCATAAGTGATAATATCATTATATAATTTTTCTATTGTTAATGTTAAATAGTACTATGGACACTTTCTTTATATTTTCTACATTTTATAATGCATTGGTCTTCAAAATTATTCATAATTAATATTTATATTTTTTCATAGTTATTCACATTATGGGTAATGGACATGATCATTCTAAATTTATGAGATGATGTTACTTGTTGTGTCAAGTTCACATTATTCGCATTCTTTGAATTAGTTGTACTGTCCATCCACTCAATTTTTTTGACTAGCCATTGATTGCTTTATATTTTAAATTTTCACATGTATGACATAATGGTTAATTAATGATACACTTGGTGGCTTATAATACTTCAATTATATTATTTAAATTTGTATTACTAAGGGAGTTGTATCTGCTCAACTTACTCATTTTACTTAGGCATCTGGCATCATATGTCGTGACATCTTTCCTTGACTCCCCCATCTTGGTTTGATTTACCCAATGGGATTTCCATGACCAAAGAATATTATCCCCTAATTTATATTATTCATAGACCACCATTTGTGTAATATTAACTTGTGTGTATGTTTTTCTTCCAAGCCACCATTTATCAGTTTTAAACTTGGGTTTCATTTTTCCCTTGTATTTTCCCTCACATCATTGTTTGTTGTTTTCTCATTAATAATATTCTTAATTTATGAATAAGGGAAAAATTATACACATTTAAGATAAAAATATTATCAATTAAGAATTTAATAGTCTTCACTTGTGTAAAATCTGCATGTGTCCACTCTACAAAAAATAGAAATACTAGATTCTTAATTGACAATGTTATTATTGGTATGAACACACCCCTTATCTTAGAAGAAAAGGGAACTCCTGCAAGGATTTTTTTATAAACTTTTACCCTATAATTGAGACCAATTTGAACCTCATCTGATTTCAAAGTCATGAGCATTTTTAATTTCACATTGTCTAAGTTTTTTTGTTGCATCACTAATAAAGCCCCATTTGTTTGAATTAAAATATATTTCATAGGTTATTTATTTTCAAGAGACGAGTCCAATCATGATTTTAAAAAAGAATTACACAAAAAATATAGAATATAGGTAGGTGGAAATATTATCTTAATAATTATAGATTAATTACTCAACTTAATAAGATGACAAATTTATTTATATGTACAAAAAAAATTACCTTTTTATGAATACATAAATAATTCTAACTATCAACTATAAAATTAATTAAATTATACTATGATATCCCCCATGTAAATAAAAATTCCACATTTCATAGCCAATCATACACTTGAGTTGAAGTACGTAAAATACAACCTAATATCGACATATTTCTTTAAAATCTCCAATAAGTCAGGGCTAAATGTATGACTGAAGTATAGATAACAATAATATGAAAATTTTAGGTGTTTGGTTTCTTATTTAAATTCAATGGTCTCTGAAACCCCAAACAACACTCCTTCCACTCCCAGTATCAACAAGTTCATTCCAAGTGGAATGATAATATCTAAAATTATCAACCAATACATGAATTCATTTTTAATAAATGGGTAATAACTAATCTTTTATTCAAATAAAGTTCTTGACACCATTGCACAATAGTTTATGTTGAACACTTAATCTTAGAATGCAATTTACATATTCAATTGTTTATGATAAATTCTTATTAATTGCAATTTTTTTTTGGGAGAATCTCATAGTAGCAAAAAATATTATGACAAAATTATTTTTTTCAACAGTACCTATTTATCAAAAAATCATGATTAATTATAAAAACTTAAAACCTCAATATTAAAAAATTGATGGGAAATTATTGAAAACTAATTTTCATTAAATTTAAAGTACATTTAAAATTCCCATTTGAGAACTGAACAAAATATGAATGAAAACATCTAATAAAAATCATTTTTAACATTGGATAGTAATGCAAATTTAATAATTCTCATGAAATTTATTTTATAGAAAGTGTAAACTTAATTTAACTCATTCCCTAGTTCAAGACTTGTCACAAATAGAGTTAGATATTCTTTCAAAAATTATCTTGCATCATTTACATTTCAAATCAAGGCTAATTATGTAAACAATATTGTCATATGACATTTTCCCTTTGTAAACTCTTTTTTAGATAAAAACTCCATTGGAATAATAAATTTTTATTGAGGTACACCTTTGTTTAGTGGGTTGGCTAAAATAGTGCTTGCAGAATTAAAAGGAATTATAGGTTCCCTCCAAATCATATTCAAATTCTTAATAAATATTCTCTCATTTTTTTTTCAATGCTCATAACCCCAACAAAATAAAATATATGCATCCACTTTAGCATTTAGCAATAGTTTCGTTGTAATTTTTTTTATGTTGACATCTATATTAGATGTAGACCAAAATGACAATTGAAACTATGAGGACACAACTATTAAAAATTGGGTCAAATATCCTCTTGGCTATATATACTCATTGTTGACTTGGAATATAGTGTTATTATTTTTTGAAGAATGTTTTTGAATTAACAATACTTTTAAGTCAATGATAATAAAATATTTTTTTGGAGTCACTCTAGACATTAATAATTTTAAGATTCAGTTTTACCTTCAATTTATTTTGGAATGTTATTATAGTAATATATCAGTTAATGTTTTACCTACATTCCTATGAATTTACACAGTTTATACATCATCTCTAGTCAAATCTACACAAGAATTTAAAATTATAATTTTTTAATGCTTGACAAATATAATCAAACAAACTATATTGGGACTTAGTAATGAAGTTTTAAATAATTTATTATTAATTTAATTAATAATTAATACATATTTGTTAGCCAAGTGTGACAATTTTTAGTGCATACTTCACTATAGTTGACATGTTTACCATAACCAATTGCATGTTTGTTACAATCCCATATTTTCATTGTATATATTATGTTGTTATGTCATTGACATTATGATTGTTAGACTAGTTATTAGTTGTTGTTTAGCTAGATTATTTGTGGTACTAGCTGCAACAATATTGGCTATGTACTTAATTCTATGATTAATTATCTTTATTGACTTATTTATACTAATGATGATTTTATAATCTATATTGATTATCAGTTTATGATGTAATGTGATTTATGTCATTTAGGTGGTTGCATGTTTTGTCTATGAGCTAGGTAGGTGATGGAGGTTGTACTCCCAGAACTAATGAATTTTAAGCATGTCAGCATGTCTGACAAGTATACTTATTATTTGATTGTCCTTCAAACACTTTAATTTGGTTTTTATATTTATCAGATGTGATCCTTATGTTGGTGATTGCTTTTGTACTTTATGATATTGTTTTGAGTCATTATTTATTATTATGGTTTGTTATATTTTGTCAAATATTTATCAGCTATAGTCTTTTCATATGCATAACTCCATTCTATATTTCTATTAGGTCTCTAAATCTCTCTTGTTCTCCATTAATCCTATCAACCAATTCAATTATTTACCTAAACCTAACTAAAACCACGTAGACCTAACACCCCCCTCCTTGGAAACCCTTATCACCTTTTGTTCTTACCCTAACCCCCCTTCGACCTAACACTATTTTCTAAGCTGATGGCATAATATTTTAATGACTAACTATACTCGTGTTTCAACCTAAGCTTGGTTTAATTAGATTAATGATATTTTAATGTATTATGAACTTAAGTCGATAGCTTACTTAGGATTGCATTGACCCCATTAATAAGGAAGGTGGTAAAGGTTTCAATGATAATTTATTAGGTTATGTTTAATCATTTTTGTTAGCACTAATATACTTTTTCATTGGTAGAGGATTGATTAATTATCAAGTCTTCTAGGCTTGCCATTAATGGCAAGGTTGGTAGGGATTGGCTTGGGATTTATAGGGTTTCTCTCTCCTCCTAAAATTTAATGCAAAGTGATTGGGGGTATGGGAAAATGAACAGAAACAATAGGTAAGGTGGACAACATGAAGTATTAGGAAGATGAAAATTTTGGGTTGTAAATAGTAGAAAGACTCATCTAATTTTAATGATAAGCTGGGTGGTTTGGAATAGACATAGCAATATTTAGCAAGTCTTGGAGTTTTAATCCATTTAAAGTCTTTTAGAATCTTCTACATTTTTTCAAGAAAGTATTTTGATTTTGTCTAGGTTATTTTTGTGACTGTGTTGGAATAATGATTAAGATTTATAGGTTGCACATGTAGCTAGAGGTCTTCAGACTTCTGATTCCATATGCAGACTCATTGTGACTATATATCAATACATTCATTACATATAAACTTATAATGAATATATATATATATATATATATATATATATATATATATATATTGTCTATTTTGAATCTTGTCTACATGCAGTCATTTTGATTGTTTTCTAATTAGGTCATGGACTATGATTTTCATGATTATGAGTTGCAAATTTTCATGTGATGACTGTATTTTATAAGGAGGCTTCTAGGTGTTTTTCTTGTGTCTTAGTTACAAGGATAAATGGTGTTCTTATGGGTATAAGTGGAAACATGATTTTGATGTCCATTATGGTTGACTATGTTTTATAAAGAGTTTTTTATGAGTTTTCCTTTTATATATGTACAAGAACCCAGTCTAGAAAATAATAAAAAGATTGCATATGGATAAGATTTAAACCCCATGATGTGTGTGTGTGTGTGTACACACACACATACATATATGTATGTGTGCGTATATACATACATACATACATACATACATACATACATATATATATATATATATATATATATATGTATGTATGTATGTATGTATGTATGTATATACGCACACATACATACATGTATGTGTGTGTACACACACACACACACACACACACATCATGGGGTTTAAATCTTATCCATATGCAATCATTTTATTATTTTCTAGACTAGGTTCTTGTACATTTAAGTATGAATTTTTTTTTGAAGACTGTGTTTTATTTATAATGGTTGAATGTTATAATAGTTGACAATCTTAATGTTTTTGGAAATGATGATTGTGTGTTCATTTTAATAGTTCTTTTATTAAATCCATTGTGTCTTCTTAAATATATGTTGATGATTGTGTTCCTTGGGAAAGGACGTGGGTCATATTTGTTTCTTGAGTTCATTGGTTGATGTTTCCACTTGAGTGACACCATGTTTGTATTCAAAGCTAAATGAGTTCCTTATGTTGTGTTACTATTACATTCTTAACCTTATTTATTATTCAATTGTAAAATCATGGAATATCTTGTTTGGGCATTATTATCCTAGGTTTTTATTATATTTTTATTGGATTTTTGTGTTGTGTTATACCAAACTCATGTTGACATATTTTAATTGGTATCTTGGTTATTGTGGTTATTTTTTGTGTTGTATAAACCCATTAAAACGTTGAACTTGGTGTATCATTTAAATCAACCTTTACCATTTATAAACCCTGCTATTAGAAATATGCTATGGTATTTTCATTCGACTATGTGGGTAAGTCGTGACTTAATTTTTGCCCAACTGGGTTATATAGTTTAAAACTATTGTATCAATGATATTTCATTTGGATCTAATAGAGTAGTGTCTCTTTTGTATATATTTTAGAATCAATGGTGGAATTATTTTTAAAAGAGTGATTGTGTCATGGGTCTTCCTTATCAAATTGTTTAGGGTTTAATTTTATTAATGTGGATATATATATATATATATATATATATATATATATATATATATATATATATATATATATATATATATATATATATATATATATATAAACAACCTAGTCATAATAAGAATGTATTCACATAAACCATATAGTGTGTGTGTGTGTGTGTGTGTGTGTCTACACACACACACACACACACACACACACACACACACACACACGTTACATTAGTTGTTTAAATTCAAAATGAATAAAGATAGAAGTTGCATAGTAACCTAAATTAACTAAATTATTGTTGGATGGCTTGTTACTCTTGTCCATAAGTACATAGACACATATGGGACACGTAATCTTTTTATCAATGCATAAGCTTGATAGTTGGATCATGAGAAAAATAAAATAATTGATCCCTTCTATCAAGCACTTCATACCTATTTGGCTACATGCAAGGTATGTTTTTCATTTACAATTATAAAATATCACTTCTTAAGTTATGTATGTTGAATTAGGAAATCTAAAATTAATAAGTATATACATGTATTAATTGGCATAAAAATCAATGTTTAATTACTTACTATGAATCAAATAAGGATCATGTATAATACCTTAGATTACTTAATTAGATAAACACATTTTAAGGAAACCATAATGTAATCTAGAATGACAAATACATTATTATATAAATTAATGCATTTGATAATATTTTAATTTATACACTCGTTGTTTCCTTTCTTATTAGCTATATGCATTTTCTTCTTCCCCCTTAGCTAAAATTGCTTATATTGTTGCTTCGATTGCCTACAATTAAAATTGTAAGAGTTCCCTAAGTGGAACCTTTTATTTGGGTTCCACTCATCTTGAAACTCGAATGTACTTCTTGCTTGAATTTTGTTGTTGTATGCTTGTTGTTTTCTAGTTGTCTAGTTGGATTGCAATGAATTCTTATCATATTAATATCTTTAAAATATTCATTTATGGAACATTGTATGAAATGAAAAGGGTTCTTATTGAGTGGATACCTGATTTAAATTCACTATTACTAATTACATAAGTTATTCTTCTATATAAAAAGCATACATTTATTACCTTTAAATTTTTGTTATAGTATTGGCTATGCCAATCTAAATAGTTGCATAGGTTATAAAATGGCAATGTCTACATCATGAATTGTTACAAACATCCATATTTGATTTAAATGGTGTATAAATAGTGTAATGACTTTAAAGGTTAAATGGTGATACAACCCAATCGGTATCACTAAGGAATATTATACTTAACCTATTTTCTCTTATACTTTAGCATAATTAGCTACATGAATATATCAAATTTTACAAGTGTTGAATTAACTTTGTTTCCTAATTTTAAGTGCTTGTTTAACTTATATAGCATCTAAACCCATGATTAACCTAAATGATAAATTAAGAACAACAAAGCTATCCTTATTAGTTAAACCAATCCTTTAACTTAAAAATATTTGAATGGGACTAAAACCCACTAAGGAGAGTGAGTTATTTACATAGGGTTAAGGACTTAGAAACGGCCCTATGAAGAAGTACGATTGCCACTTATGACACTCATGACTTATTAGTGTATGAATAAACCAATATGTCCTAAATTCTATAGTCCTTCCAAATAACAACAAGCTTATCCATATAACCTTTTGTATGTGTTTAACTCTAAGGAATTGCCTTAGTTCCCCTCCTCTAGTTTCAGTCACATATGGACATAGTGAGTTGAATGTTTTCATTACATTAGCAAGACTTGTTAGAGGGCTTAACACGTGACCAAAGGATACTATAATATATGATTCTAAATTTTTTTTGGGTTGTTTCATCTAGTATCAGAGCAATATTTCTACTCTACACTCTGGGAATAAGTATTTTTCTTAAATAATTACAATCTTATAAGTTATCATTTGTGATTTCTCAAGATGGTTAGAACATGAGCAAGTAGATTAAATATCTATGAAAATTTTAGACACCACAATTAATATCCTAGATCCTAAACCATAGAATTTTTTTCTTGTTTAATTAATGTTTATCTATGAATATAAATCAGGTATACTTTATCCTATTGGATATCATTTTCCAATCGAGCAAGCATCTGACCATATGGGTTAGGAATCTAATATCCTTTCCCAAATGGAAAATCATATAATCATATGGGGTAGGCATCTACATATGAGTAGGTTATGCTCTGACTAGAGACTTGACTCATTGGGATCAACCAAATCCTGAGTTACTCACTATTCACTTCTCATCTCTACTAGATAGGAACTAACGTCATTGTGATAGTAGCATGTATAAAACATATAACAAAAAGTTTCATTTTACCTCAAAATTTGGCCAAAAGCCGTAGGAAATATGATGATCCAACCGAGATCCTTCTGAGTATATCACATAATTCTTATATTCACTTTGTTTATCTAAACTAGGGATTTATTATAATGGTCTTGCCTTTTTATTTAACTTGAATCTTGTTTAGCATACAACCCCAACCCCATCCTATTCACCTACATATTGGAAGCATCTTTTGCTTCTCAAATTTCCTACATACCTACTTTTGAATAGGATCAAAGTGTATTATGCATGTAGTTCTATTTTTTATTCTATGTTTTATGTGAATTGTGAATTTGGGTATGCATCCCTTTGTAGGGCCTAGTTCCCTAGATAGTTCCTTTCTGATTGCTACCCAAATAGAAGCATAAAAGTATCCATTTAAGTGACTAAATACTTTTTTAACTAAATTAGCTCTAAATCTTAATAAGAAATAGAAATGAAAATTTCAAGATATAACCCTTTCCAACTTTTATTTACATCAACAATGTTTTTTTATCCTTGATTTAGATAACCTAATCCATATAATTACTATTGCCAAAGTTTTGTTATTTGAGAGACATATGGTTGGTGGTTTCTTGATAATAATTGGTTTAAAATTCTCAATCCTACTTTTCATTGCTCTTTTTCATTGGCACTGAGTTTTGAGAAAGAAATGTACTTTCTCCATTCTATTTCATCATTTTAAAGGTCATAATCATCTAAGGTAGTCTATGTTGTTTTCTTATCTTAAATAGTGGTGTTTACTAAGAGGGATTATCCCAACCTTTGCACTTAATGACATGACATGGTATTTATTTCTCCTTTATGGTTTATATGGATGATGCCCATGAGTCATTATTGTAACTATGTTAGGTTGTGGATGTAGTAGCCCAAGTGCGATGACATTCCTGTAAATGTGAGTCAAAGGAGCTGTTTAAAACTAAATGTTGCATAGTTTTATTTAACCTTAAATTATTGATCTAAGTTTGAGATTTAAAAAGTAAAGAATACTTGAAATAAATTAATGCATTATATTGCAAAAGCAAATTCTTTAGTAAGAAATTAAAAACATGATCTCCTAGTTTAGTCATCATGTTGATTTTCAACCATGTTTATTCTAGACAATTATATCTTTAGTCTATTTAGGTAAACTTTTCTAAAAAAAATAACTTATACACAAGGAGTTTATTGAACTTGAATTTAAATAATCCTTTATACATTTGAAAGGAGGGTTCTAAAATTTGAGGGTTCAACACTAGATTGAAGGATATTTATTTTCATACTAATCTTAAGGATAATCAAATTCATCATCAAATCTCAACAACAATAAAATTAAGGGGCGAGCCATAGAAGCAAGGTCTTCTATGGCCTAGTCTTAGAGACCTCTATATCGGGGGCAGATCTGCCCACACCGTATTGATGCTAAGGGAGAACGGCGTGTTGGATGCTGTGGGAATCAATCAGTGGTCCTGTAAAGGAAAATTTTGATGGCTACCATTTATGAGCTATTCCTTCGAATTTGTGTTCTTGGGGTTGTTGGATCATTCCCGAGCTCCTACTCTATTAATTTTGGAGATGGAATTCACACTCTATCCTAGTAGGGTCGCAGTTGTGCTGGTCTCGTGAAGATGCTGATTAAGGATGCTAGGGCTGTGGGTAGTGTGATTTTAGGGTTTGAGGGCATGGTAGAGCATGGCCTTTTTATCGACATGGCTACAGCCATCATTATTGCTAGATTTGATAATGTCTCCATCAAATCAAAGTGACAAAGAAACCAAAGGTATTTTGTAGAATATTAATGTCATGAAAAATGCTTGTGTGTCGTTATTGTTTATTGTAATGGCAACCTGCATTGTTGGCCAAGGCAGAATGCTAAAGATATATATATTTTTAGCATTCTTTACTCGATGCTGTAAGTTCTTTGAAGTTTCAGGTCCTTGTAAAACTTGGGTACTTTTATTGGACTATGTTTGTGGTTTCAGGTCCCTACAAAACTTGGTTTTGATGTTGCTCTTCAATAGGTTTCCAGACTACTTTTCCTGGTGGTTGTTAATGCTTTATCTTTCTTGATTCTGTTAAAGGGTTTCGGGGTCCCTTCAAAACTTGCTTTTACCATAATCTAAAACAATCAAATTAAGGGTCCACTCAGAATATCATTTTATGATAATTTAGATTGCTTTATGGTAATTTCATGTATCTAAAACAATATTCTCACAATCTAGGGTTACACATGTAACTTTACAAACTAAATCAAATGTATTTCATATATTTATAACTAAGTATATAGAAAACAAAACTCATTTATTTAATGTTATATTCTTCTTTTTCACCAAATCAAGTATAGAGATCATGTTAATATCTATAAATAGGTACATACTATAAATTTTTATTTCTCAACTAGTATTAGATGAACTCATATTATTATATGTTATGTCCATTAAATCTTTGATTACTTTATTACATTATTGTTTTCTATAAGAATCATTTACTTTCCCTAACAACAAGCATCAATATCATTTTGTTTCTAGTGACACTAAAATCATTCTATTTTAGTCTTCTAAAAATAATTACATTATATTTTCTTTACGATTTAAATATAATATTATATTCATCTTACAGTTTAAATAATACAAATTATTCTCCCTCTGATTTAAATAAAATAAAATATTTATTTTAAAATTTAAATAAAGAAAAAAATTTATTTCCCTTTATAAATAAAATAAATTACTTATCTTATGCCTTTAAAAATCCTTAACTAAAATGGAATGTGGATCTGCATGAATTGAAATAGCTGAGAAAATGGTGGCAGTGTTAATCTTGGCTAAGTTAAAGAAGAGAACATATCAAAACTTGATATGGCAATAATGTTAATGGCATTGATTCTGCTCCTTATGCTAGTGATTCACTACCCTCCTTTCCCATTTACGTCTGTCTCTTTCCTCTCCCCTTACATTGATCTCCCTCCTCCTCTGTTGCCATCGACCCCTTCCCTTCTCCTTTTTGTCATCGACCCCTTCCCTTCTATTTTCTACCATTGACACAATCCTATCTCTACCTTTTAATTTTGTCAGCCACCATACCTTCCTCCTCTTCTCTCTCCTACATTTATAATGCTCTTCCTCCCAAATTTCCTCCTTAATATGCTTCTCTAAATGGCTTAAACTGATTCTTAGGTGGTAATTAACTTGGCGAAAAACCCTCAATTTGCATGGCCAAAGCATGAGTTGAGTGAGCGACGGTGGAGTGGATTAATTCAAATGGAAATAAGGTTAGTTAAAACTAAGATTTTATTGTTATTCCCTCCATGTAATGTGGTGGAAGGTTTAGTTAATAAGTGTTGTCATATTTACATGCATGGATAAGTACGTAGAGTGGGCTTTAGGTTTGATTGGTTTTATTTTAATATTTGTAGGTTTTATATTAAATGTAATTAATTTATAACCTAATTTTTTAAATAATTAATTAATAATATTAAAAATTATTTATGAAAAATATAATTAATTTAAAATAATTGAACTCTTAAACCATTTATGAAATATAGATTTTTTTAATAAAGGAAAAGTTCCTTTCTATAAAATAAATAATTTTTTTGATGATTTCCAATATTAATCTAGTCATATTATTAAATTTTTCCCTCGATAATGATTGTAATTTATAAAAACATTACAAATAATTCTATGAAAAAAATAGCTTTAATATTTTATTGATTTAATTTCTTAACTCTTGGAATTTGAAATTGAGATTAAATTCATACCTTGCTTTCTTACAAAATCCCATAGATGACCTGATAGACTTTTGAAATCGACATAAAATTTATCTTAAAAATCAACTCATCCTAACACAAATATTAAATAAGGTCCAAAACAATTTAAAGTTTGAGCATGAGTCCATAGTATGAGAATAGAGGTCATGACATCCCCCCCCCCTTAAATTATGCATTGTCCCAATGCACTATATAATTTGATTAAGCTCATGAATTTAAAATAAAAATGGAAACATGTTTTTCATTTCTTCAGTGTCCTCCCAATTTGTACTTCCTTTTCCATATTAATCCCATTATACCTTGTACTGATCAACCTCTCTATTGTGCAATTCATACTAGTGCCTCTTCAACACTCTATATGGCTCTATTGTTATTCTATCAAGTTCTTGGACTTGCAAGGCATTCTAGTTTTAAATATGTTTATTATCAGGTGCATATTTCTTAAAAAGTGACACATGGAATACATCATGAATGTGACTCATCTATGGGGGTAAGGATAATTGATAGGCTATTGGGTTGATTCTCTCTAGGATCTTAAAAGGTCCTACAAAGTGAGGAGATAATTTCACTTTTTACCCAAAGGTTATGGAACTTTTGTGCAGTCTGATGCTTAAAAACACTTTGTCACCAATCATCAATTCTCTCTAAACTCTTTTCCTATCTATGGATCTCTTCTGTCTGTTTGATGTTTCCTTCAACCTCTACCTTATAAATTTCATTTGTTCCTCCATGTCTTTCAAAATTTTAGGATTGATTACTATTTTTTCCTCAAGGTTATCCAAACTAAGTGGTGTTTGACAACTTCTTCCATATAGAGCCTCAAACAAAGCCATACCTAAAGATGTTTGAAATGAGTTATTGTAAAAAAATTCTACCAATGGGAGATAAGCTTCCCATTTGGTTTGCTAATCCATATAGTACATCCTTAGGAGGTCTTCTACAACCTTATTTATCCTTTTTTTCCATCCATCGCAGGATGAAATGTGTACCTAAAGTTCAATTGTTTACCTAAAGTTGACTTTAGGGTCATCAAAAACCTCGAAGTAAATCTAGAATCTCTATCTGATATGATATTTTCTATAACTCCATGCAATCTAACCATTCCCTTCACAAATTAGTTGGCTAAGGTTGGTGCATCATCAGTCAAGTTCATGGGTATTAGATGCACTACCTTAGTAATCTTGTCGGTTACCACCATAATAGCATCATGCTTGTAGGGTGTCATACATAATACTTGTATTAAATCTATACTGATAACTTTCCATTTATATTATGGAATGTTGTGTAGAAGTATAAGTCTTATAGGATGTTGGTGTTCTATTTTAACCCTATGGAATTCTAAGCATCATGCCACATATAATACTATATATCTTTTCATCCCTTGACAAAAGTATAGTTTTTTAAGATTGGCATATAGTTTGTTTACCCCTAGATGACCTGAGTAGGGTGCATCATGAGCTTTAGTCAAAATTATCTTTCTTAAGTCTTCTACATTTGGAATGTAGATCCTATTCTTATACTGAAACAAACCCTGACCATCCAAGTTATATCCTTCATTTCTTGGGTCTTTCAAATTTTCATCTATTATTACTCTCACTTGAATATACAAAATATCTTTATTTTTTCCTTCCAGTACATACTCCTTTAGATTAAATCTAAGCATTGTTATATTCATCAGGTGTCTTCTCCTACTCAAAGCATCAGTAACCCTATTCTCCTTTCCCTTGATATACTCAATCTCAAAATCAAACTCACTCAAGAACTCCAACCACCTTCTTTGCCTATCATTAAAATTGGGTTGAGTGAATATGTACTTTAGGCCTTGATGGTCATTTTTTAGTTGAAAAGGTTTCCCAATAAGGAAATGTCTCCACTTTTGTAAAGAATGAATAATTGACACCAATTCTAAATCATGAGGGGAATAATTTACATAATAAGTTTTCAATTTCCTGGACTCATACACTACTGCACCATCATTTTGAACGAGTACCCCTCCCAATCCTTTTATGGATGCATCTATTACAACCATGAAATGTCCATTCACATCGGGTACCTTCAAGATGGGTGTCATTTTCAACTTTTTCTTTAGAATCTAGAAAGCTTTATCACACTGATCTATCCATATAAACTTCTTACCTTTCCTTTACAAAGTTGTAATCTAGTTGGTGATCTTAGAAAAATCTTCAACAAATCTCTTGTAGTATCCTGCTAACCCCATGAAATTCCTTACTTCTGATATATTCTTGGGTATTGGCCATTCCATTATTGCCTTTATCTTGTCTAGATCTACTACAACTTCTTCTTTGGATATGATGTTGCCTAGATAGTTAATTTTCTGCTTAAATAATGCACATTTGGACAACTTACCATATAGTTTAAGTTCTCTCAACCTTTAAAGAACTAATTAAAGATGTGCTAAGTGCTCTTCCTCATTTTTAGAGTAAATTAGAATGTCATCTATGAAAACCAAGATGAAATTATCTAGGTAATTATTGTCACTTTATTTCACCCAATGAGGAGATGGGACAAGCTTCTCTTCACTCGAGCAACACAATGGAACCACCCCAGGGTTGTAGGTATCCCTATTGAGGGTTGGATCCCTAGATTAGGGGATATCTCCCCTTAATGCATAATTTAAGCTCATATCCTACTACTAACAACTTGGAAGAATGAAAAGGGTTAGAAAAATTGAAATTAAACCTATTCTATTAGAGGTGATGTTCCAGGGTTGGTTTGTATTTTTTTATCCTTATCATCTATCATTACCATGAAAATTAGAGATCCCTTCCTTCTTTCCTTCTTCAGTTGCATAGCTGATATGGTTTCTATTTTTATGGACCTATGACTCCCTTGAATCATGACCCATCTCCCCTTATCACTGAAACACCTAACCAACTTGCTATAACAGTCTATTTCATCTTGGTGATTGGTGATCCAACTCATCCATATTATCACATCATAGGATCCTAAAGGTGCAAAAAATAGGTCTAAACTTGTCTCAAAATCTATAAATTATATTTTTACCTTAGGTAAACATTAAGACACTTCCTTGACTACCTTATCCCCATAGTGGACCATCCATGATGCATTCATGAAATTCACTAGAAGAGACATTTTTATTACTAATTATAGAGAAATGAAACATTCTAATGAACTAGTATGTATGAGAATTGAAATGGGTTTACCTAATAATTTAACTATAACTTCAATTAGCACATTCTGGTATCTATTTTGGTGATTCCTTACTATAATATTGATCCTTTGCTATGGTCCTCTCTGAGGCTTATTAGCCCTTATCTATCCCTAGATCCTTGGGAAATATTAGGCAAAGTGATTTCCTTTAGAAGCAAAACATCCTCCTTGCAAGCCTTTTGGTACTGGGTTCCTTGATGCATCACCAAAAATCCATGGACAATACATTGGGTGATTGTAATTCCTTTGATCACTCCTATTATTATCTCCTCCCCTGTTGTTGTTCCTTCTAAGATTATTTACCTAATTTTAATTTGGTATGGGTGTTTTACCTTTTGGATTTGCTCTTGGGTCTTTATCCACAACTTGCTCCCTCTTAAAATATGGTTTTCTTTTAAAGTCTCTATTTTTATCATTGTTAAAGTTTTATCTCACCACAGCTAGGGATTTCAATTTTTATTCTTATTTGAGAGCTTTTTCTAGCACTTTATTCATTTTCTTAGGGTTTTTCATATGTACTTCCACTCCTATGTTTGCATTTAGTCCTAGGATGAACTTTCTAGTCTGACCTCTTTCATCCTTCTGGTACATGGGCACATACGTAAGTAATTTGGTGAATCTATCCCAATACTTTTGGACTGACATGCCTTCCTATCTTAGGTTGTGAAATTTAGTAATATTTTCATCCAAGAATAATTGGGGTAACCATCTCTTCCTAAAATGATGGCCAAACTGATCCCAAGTCAAATTTTCCTTAGTTATTCCATTTAATTCCTTCATGTTAGTCCACTAGCTAGCTACCTCTCCTACCAATTGGTAGGATCCCCACAACACCTTAGTTGCATCATTGTATTTTATCAAGTCAAAGTACTTCTCCATCTCATTTAGCCAATTCTTAGCTCCTTCACCTAACTATTTCCCATCAAACTTATGGGGTAAAATCTTCTTCAAATCCTTTCTTAAATAAAAAATGGAACTTCAATTTTGGGAGCTATAACTTCCATTTCATTGATTGGTGGTGGATTTTATTTAGGCAAATTTTCAAGGTTAGGTTCCAATATGTTTTCTATATTTTGTTGCCTTGACCTAAGATCATTAATCACCTTCTCAAGTGAGTCCATTTTATCTCTTTGCTCAATCAACTAATTGATGAGGGCTTCTATCCCTAGTTCTTTATTTTTTAGAACCTATTGTTCAACATATTCATTATTGGGTTTTGTGTATCTCATGTTTTCCCTTTGATACCTTGTTAATCATCTACATCTTTCCATTTGGTTTTCTGATAAAAATAACATAATTTTTCATTCAAGATAATTGATAGCATAACTCTCTTTTAGATAACTCTAATTTTTCTCATACATTCTATTATTGATCATAGTCACACATATGATTGACAAAAATTAAGCATTTGATAATATTATTCATATTTTTATTACATATAGTTCTTTTCTTTTAGAGGATAAGATTTATGACTATAATATATATATGTATATATAACATTGATTCAAAAATTCTTCTAAATATAATATTCTTCATCCAGTTCCATTTCTTCAAGAACTTCATCTTCTAAGTGAACCACATATTGGTGGCATTGGTTATATTCCTTACATACTTTAGGGATTATGTAAGGTGCGTCAAAACCCATTCCAAATGGAAAATATCTTATTTTTGAATTCCTCTTAAATGGAAGTTTGACTAAAGTTTCAATCATGGTTGGTTTTATTTTAACTGGGTCCATTTTCAAATATTTGAGTTTACTCTAGATTGTAGCTATTGTATCTAAGTTAGAAATGTAAATGGGTTCTTTCAAAGTTGAGGGAAGTTCTATTTTCCCTTTGTTCTTTTTCCTTTTCCTTTCCTTGATGTTTGTCCATAATCCATGTTTGAACAACCAATTTTAACCAAATTATTTTCTCATAGTTTTTAGTTTTCTCAACAAGTTAACATCAATAATTAATATTTTACTAAGTGTAGGTCATAGTAGGATTAAGGCCTAGCTTTTGAACCTAGGATTTGATACCATAGTGTAGAGACCATAATTCCTATCCTAGATCCTAAAACACAATTGTTTTCTTATTTAATTAATGTTTGTCTATCAATATAACTTAGGTATACTTTATCCCATTAGATATCTTTTACTAATTGAGCAACCATCTAACCATACAAGTTAGGCATCTGATATCCTTTGCCAAATGGGCAAGCATCTAACCATATAGGTTAGGCATCTACATATGAGTAATTTATGCTCTAGCTAGAAACATGACTCATTGAGATCAATCGAATCCTGAGTCACTCACTGTTTACCACTCATCCCTACTAGATAAGTATTGAGGTCGTTGTGATAGTAGCATGTATAAAAAATATAATAAAAAATCACATTTGGCCTCAAAATTTGGCCTAAAGCCTTGAGAAATATGATGATCCAACCCAAATCCTTCTAAGTATATCATAGAATTATTATATTCACTTTGTTTATCTAAACTAAGGAGTTATTATAATGGATTGCCTTTTCATTTAACTTGAATATTGTTTGGCACATAACCCCAAACCCTTCCTATTCACCTGTATACTAGAAGCATCCTTTATTTCCCAGACTGCCTACATACCTATTTTTGAATAGGTTCAAGCTATAGTATGCATGTAGTTCTATTTTCTATTCTAATTTTTATGTGAACTATGAATCTAGGTATGTAGCCCTTTCTAGGGCCCAATTCCCTAGACAATTCCTCTATGATTTATATGCAAATGGGAGCATAAAAGTATCAGTTTCAGTGGTTGAATACTTGTTTAACTAAACTATCCGTAAATCTTAATAAAAAATAGAAATGAACATTGCAAGCTACAACCCCTTCCCAATTTTATTTACATCAACAATGTTTTTTGATCTTTTCTTTAGACAACCTAATCTGTATAATTGTTTTTTCCAAAGTTTCATTATCTGAGAGTCATATGGTTGGTGGTTTCTTGATAATAATTAGCTTAACATTCTCAATCTCGGTTTTCATTGTTCCTTTTTAGTGGTACCAAGTTTTGAGTAAGAAATGTACTTTCTCCATTCTATTTCATAGTTTCACAAGTCATAATCATCTAAAATAGTTCAAGTTGTTTCCTTATCTTAAATAGTGGTGTTGACCAAGAGGGATTATCCCACCCTTTGGTCTTAATGAGATGACACAGTCCTTATTTCTCCATGATGATTTATAGGTTTGATGCCCAAAATTCATTATTGAAACTATTTTAGGCTATAGATGTAGTAGTTCATGTGTGATGACATTACTTATAAATGTGAGCTAGAGGCACCGCTGAAAACCAAATACTGCATAGTATTTAACCTTAAATTCTTGATCTGTGTTTGAGATTTGAAAATTAAAGAATACTTGAAATAAATTAACGTATTATATTTCAAAATTAAATTCTTTAGTAAGAAAGTAGAAACATAATCTCTTAGTTTAGTCATCATGTTAATTTTCAAGCATGTTTATTCTGGACAATTATGTCTTTAGTCTATTTAGGTAAACTTTTCTAAAAATAATAACTTATACACAAATATTTTATTGAACTTGATTTTAAATAATGCTTTATACGTTTGAAAGGAGGGTTTTGAAATTTGAGGGTTCAACCCTAGAATGAAGGATATTTATTTTAATACTAATCTTAATGATAATCAAATTCATCATCAGAGCTCAACAACAATCAAATTAAGGGTCCACTCAAAATATTGTTTTATGATAATTTATATTGCTTTATGGTAATTTCATGTATCTAAATCAATATTCTCACAATCTAGGTTTATGCATGTAACTTTAAAAACTAAATCAAATGTATTTCATAGATTTATAACTAAGTATATAGAAAACAAAACTCATTTATTTAATGTTATATTCTTCTTTTTCACTGAACTGGGTATAGAGATCATGTTAATGTTTGTAAATAGGTACATACTGTAAAGTTGTATATATCAACTAGTATTAGATGAACTCATATTGTTATATGTTATGTCCATTGAATATATGATTACTTTATTACATTATTATTTGCTATAAGAATCATTTACTTTCCCTAACAACAAGCAGTGGTATCATTTTGTTTCTAGTGACATTAAAATCATTCTATTTTAGTCTTCTAAAATTAATTACATTATATTTTCCTTATGATTTAAATATAATATTATATTCATCTCATAGTTTAAATAATATAAATTATTTACCTTCTGATTTAAATAAAATAAATTATTTATTTTACAATTTTAAATAAATTAATATATCTTACAATTTAATTAATACAATTTATTTACCTTTTGATTTAAATAAAATAAATTATTTGTTTTATAATTTAAATAAAATAATATATATATCTATTTTACCATTTAGGTAAATTAAATTATTTACTTCCAATTTAAATAAAATAAAATATTTATTTTACAATTTAAATAAAACAAAAAATTTATTTACCTTACAATTTTAAATAAACTAAATTACTTACCTTATGCCATTGAAAATCCTTGAATGAAATGGAATGTGGATCTGCTTGAATTGAAATAGCTGAGAAAATGATGATGGTGTTGATCTTGGCTGAGTTAAAGAAGTGAATAGATCAGAACTTGATATGGCAATAATGTTAATGACGTCAATTCTACTCTTTATGCCAGTGATTCACTACCCTCCTTTCCCATTTACGTCAGTTTCTCTCCTCTCCCCTTATGTTTATCTCCCTCCTCCTTCTCTGCTACTTTCAACCCCCTTCTCTTCTCCCTCCTCCTCCTCTATTGCCGTTGACTCCTTCCATTCAATTTTTTACCATCAACACCCTCCTCTCTCTCCTTTTAATTCTATTAGCCACCACACCTTCTTCCTCTTCTCTCTCTAACATTTATAATTCTCTTCCTCCCAAATTTCCTTCTTAATACACTGCTTTAAAATGGCTTAAACTAATTCTTAGGTGGTAGTTAACTTGAAAGAAAACCCTCTGTTTACATGGCCAAAGCATGAGTTGAGTGGGCAATGGTGAAGTGGATTAATTCAAATGGAAAGAAGGTTAGTTAAAACTAAGATTTTATTGTTGTTCCCTCCATGTGACATGGTGTAAGGTGTACTTAATAAGTGTTGTTAGATTTGCATGCATGGATAAGTACGTAGAATGGGCTTTAGGTTAGATTGGTTTTATTTTAATATTTGTAGGTTTTAATTTAAATGTACTTAATTAATAAATAAAAATTATTTATAATTTTTATAATTGATTAATAATTTAAAAATTATTTATGAAAAATTATAATTAATTTAAAATAATTAAACTCTTAAACTATTTATGAAATATAGTTTTAAAAAAATAAAGGAAAAGTTCCTTTTTATAAAATAAATAACTTTTTTGATGATTTCCAATATTAATCCATTCATCTCATTATATTTTTTTCTCAATCATGATTTTAATTTATAATATTGAAAATAATTCTATGAAGAGAAATATCTTTAATATTTTAATGATTTAATTTCCTAATTCTTGGAATTTGAAAATGAGATTAAATATATACCTTGCTTTCTTGCAAAATCCCATCGATGACCTGATCGAATTTTGAAATCAACACAAAAGTTATCTTAAAAATCAACTCATCCTGTCATAAATATTAAATAAGGTCCAAAACAAATTAAAATATGAGCACGAGTCCATAGTGTGGGAAGAGAGGTCACGACAAAATCCTTTGACTATAAATCCATCTAGGGGTAGAGGTTGAGGATGTGGAAGGGGTCATCAAAGCTACATCCCCATTCACAACCTACATGAGCTACCTATGAATAATGATGATAGAAATATTGAGGTACCTCATGCTAAAGCAGTCAATGGGACTCTAACTGATAAGCATGAGGAAATCCTTAGTGGAATATTGATTGCCCTTAAAACTTTACAAGGAAAGATTGAAAATTAAGAACATAGACTGAATAAACTTCCCAAGATGAAGTACCCAGACTAGAAATGGGACAAGTGAAAGGACCTATAAGTCAAAAACTACCTTTGACCATTATGAACCCAATCATCAAAGACATGAAGAAGCTTCCACCACTTAATTTTTTAGGTGAATAATCTAGTGATGCATTTGATGCTTGATTGGTGCACTTGCAAAAGTACTTTAATTTTCATAATATACCTTCTAATGTGAAATATAGAGTAGCAACCTATCAGCTTATATGACCTACAAAATTATGGTACAACCACCTTTGTGTTATTGAAGGGTATCAACCTTTAAATATTTTTTGGTCTATTTTTGAGACTCAATTCCATAAAAGGTACCTAAATGCAAATTATGAGTAGAAAATCACTGATTTTCAGCTCTTAAAGCAAGAGAACATATTTGTTGCTAAATATGAGAACATTGTTTTAAACTTGATGCATCATCTGAACTATATGCATGCTGAAGAAACAAATAATATTATATTCAAGCTTGGGTTTAAGGAGATTCTGTTACATGATGTTAAGTTGACAAATCCAAAATGTTCATTTGTATCCATATAATTAGCATACAAGGCTAAGGAGAAATAAAATTCCTACCTAAAGGCAAGACAACAATTCAAGTCAAACAAGCAATAGTCTAAAGCCAAGAACCTTTCTGCCATGAATAAGAACTTTAGAAAATCTGATCCTAACTATAGATTTTCAAAAGGTAATAAGAATTTCAGCAAGTTTTCCAATCAAAAAAGGAATTCCAAGTCCCATGAACCTTCCAAATATGGTTTTTACAAGAAGAAACAACATCAAAGCAACCCACATAGACCTACCATGGGTACTAACACTATTATAATATCATCTTCTCAACTAATTGTGTGCTAGGAATGTGGTGATAATAAATACAAAAAGGACTATCCTAAACTAAAATTATGCCAAACAACAAACTATAGAGTATATGATATTATTGATAACTGCAATGCTAACTTGTAGACCACTCTAATTGAGACCTGAGCTACAATTAATGGTTTTCCTTTGACTATATTTATTTATTCTAGTGTAATGTATTGCTTTATTTCTCTTTTTGCTGCTAAACAATGTAATAATAATAAACCTATCTTGATAAGATAATGTTGGGAAGTTGAATTTGGTCCCAATAAGAAAGTGCCTATTCTTGAATGCTTATAACAAGAAGAATTGGATCTTGGTGTTTTTAAGACCAAGTTGAATATTTTTATCATGCCTTTAGGGTCTTATGATCTTATTCTTGGGATGGATTGGTTGCATGAACATCAATCCACACTTTATTTTGTGGGCAAAAGAGTGTGATGCACTAATAAACTTAACCAAATTATAGAATTGTGAGGCATGCAAGGTTCTAAAAGACATAAAATACTTTCAACCTTACAGTTGAAAAAAGTTGTTCGGAAGGGATGTAAGCTCTATCTAGTCCAATTATAGGAAATATCCAAGGAAAAAGAGATATAACATGAATATTTTACTATAGTAAGGGAGTTTATGGATGTCTTTCCTAAAAAATTTCCCAGGTTTTCACTTCTCTATTAACATCATACCTAGATCTACCCCTACATCTAAGGCACCTACCACATGAATGTGGATGATCTATAAGAATTAAAAGTTTAGTTTTAAGAAATTTTAGATAGTATAAGTATACGGCCAAGTGTGTCTCCTTAGGGTGCTCTGATAGTATTTGTCAAAAAGAAGGATGGTACTTTAAGGCTTTGCATTGATTACCATATGGTAACAATAAAAAAACCACTATATTTTGCCTAGAATCAATGATTTATTTGACCAAATGAAAGGTGTTGTAATATTTTTTAAGATTGACTTACAGTCTAATTACCACCAACTACACATCAAGGAAGAGGACATTCATAAAACTACCTTTAGAACCTGATATGGACATTATGAGTTTATAGTTCTGCATTTAAGCTTAACCAGTACACCTACAACTTTTATTAACCTTATGAACAACATATTTAGAGATTTTTTGGATAAGTTTATGCTAGTTTTTCTTGATGATATTTTGATTTATTCCAATGATGAGGGTGAACATGATCAACACCTCTATCTAGTATTGCAAAGACTAAGACAACATAAAATTTATGAAAAATTATCCAAATGTATATTTTATGAATCTAAGATTAATTATTTAGGACACATTATTTCCAAAGATGGCATTTATATTGACCCTACCAAGATCAAAGCTATCCAAGATTGGTGTGCTCCTAAAAATGTTCATGAAGTATAAAGATTAATGGGGTTAGATGGTTATTAATGGTGCTTTATTGATTTTTTTTCTAGTGTGGCCTATCCCATCACTTCCTTATAGTGCAAAGGAAAGAATTTTGCATAGAATCCTTAATGTGAGGAAACTTTTGTTAAGTTGAAAGGGTTACTTACTACAACTTCTATTTTGATCATACTAGACCCAAACGGTAACTTTGAAGTTTGGGTTGATGCTTCGAAAGAAGGCTATGAAGTATCTTGACTCAAGATGGCAAGGTTGTGGCTTATGAGTCATTAAAATTGAAAGAACATGAAAAAAACTATCCTACACATGATATGGATCTTATTTCTATTATTCATGCATTTAAATAATAGAAACATTTCTTGATAGAAAAGCCTTTCCAAGTAAAATCTAATCATTGAAGTCTTGAGTATTTATTTTCTTACAAAGATTTAAAAACACACTAGTGCAAGTGACTAGAATTTTTGAGTAAGTTTGACATGAATATATCATATGTCAAAGGCAAGGAGAATTGTGTGGCTAATGCACTCAATAGACAGATGTATCTTGCTACCTTGTCAGTGTTACAAATAAATTTTAGAAGTATTATTTTGGAATACCAGCTTGCTAATATATTCTACCATGTTGTAAGAGTAGGTTTGGTTGACGAGCTAGTAAAAAAACTATTTACTAAATTTTATGTTGCAACAGATGGCCTAATAAGGCATAAAGGAAAAATTTGTGTCTTTGAGATGGGTGACTTAATAAATTAGGTACTTAATGAAGTGCATATAACACCTTATTATACTCATCCAGGGGTTACATAAAAGATGCATGTGTTGAAAAAGCTTTATTTTTAGCTTAGAATGAATCATGATATCATTAAGTTTGTAGTGAAGTACTTAGAATGTGAGTAGGTTAAGGCTAAGCATTGCCATCTAGTAGGGATATTATATGCTTATGATATTCTAAAAGATAAGTGGGATGTAGTCTCACTTAATTTTATTTTGGGGCTACCAAAATCATGTAGCAAGCATGATACAATCCTTGTAGTGATTGATAAAGCAACTAAAGTTGGCCACTTTATTGGTATAAATTTAATAGATAATCCATCCATATTTTTAGAAAAATTTGTGAAGGAAGTACTAAGACTCCATGGTATACTTGAATTGATCATATCATATCAATATAAATTATTTACTTCAAGGTTCTAACATACTTTAAATATAACCTTTGGAACAAAGCTAAATTTTAACTCTTTGTATCATATAAAAATGGATGGGCAAATAGAATGGTTTAATTAGGTTGTTCAAGATATGTTTTGCATGTATATAATGGATCATCAAATGAAATGGAAGGATTATCTTCATCTATTTGAATTTACATATAATAATTCCTACCATTTAACTATTAATATGGCTCCATTTGAAGCCTTATATGGACGCAAGTGCAGAACACCTATTGGTTGGGACAATTTACAAAAAAAGGGCTATTAATGCACTTGAATTATTGTTGGAATATGAAAAGTAGATGGAAATAATAAGACAAATTTCAAAAATATCTTATGATAGACAAACAAGCTATGTAGACCTTAACAGAACTCCATAAGAATTTAGTGTGGGGACAAAGTTTTTCTATGCATTAGACTGTAGAAAAGTTATATTAAATTTGGTAAGGCTTCCAAGTTAGTACCATGTTTTGTTGAGCCTTTTGACATAATGGAAAATATTAGCCCTATTACTTACTGGCTGGCACTTCCTCCTTTTCTTTTAAGGATTCATAATATTTTGCATGTTGCATAATTGATAAAATATATACTTGATCCATCTCATGTTTTGGATTGGACTCAATTACATGTTATAGAAGAGGAAAAGATCTAGTTAGAACTAGTTATAACCCTAAACCATATAGCATTAAGCTATGTAAAAATATATATAGTAGGTTTTGGTCTAATATGACCTTATTAGAAAAAAAGTGCTACTTGGACAAATGCTCATGTTTTCAAGCAACACTCTGCATGGATTTTTTCTTAAATCACTTTTGTGGCTCCATTCTAAAATGGGGAGGATGTTATGATCCCATATTTTCATTATATATATTCTGTTGTTATGTTATTTACATTATGATTACTAGACTACTTATTAGTTGTTGTTTAGTTGGATTATTTATGGTAATAGTTGTAGTAGTATCAGCTACATACTTAATTTTGTGATTAATTATCTTTATGGACTTATTTATACTAATTATGATTTTATAATCTATATTTATTATGATTTTACAACATAATGTGATTTATGCTATTTTGATGGTTGCAAATTTTGTTTATGAGCTAGGTAGGTGATGGAGGCTATATTCTCATAATTAATGAATTATGAGCATGTCATTATGTCATATAGGTATACTTGTTATTTTATTTTCCTTCAAACATTTTGATTTTGTTTTTATATTTATTGGATGTGGTCCTTGTGTTTGTGATTATTTTTTTACTTACTAATATCATTATGAGTCATTATTTATTGTTATGGTTCATTATATTTCATTAAATTTTTGTCAACCATAGTCTTTTCATACACAAAACTCTATTATTTATTTCCTATAGGTCTCTAAATTTCTCTTGTTCTCCATTAATCTTATCAACCTATTCAATTTTGTACCTAAACCTAACTAAAACCACTTAGACCTAACACCCCCCTTATAAACCCTTATCACCTTTTGTTCTTACCCTAACCCCCTTCAGCCTAGAACTATTGTCTAAGGTGATGGCATAATATTTTAATGACTAAGTATAGTTATGGTTCAACCTAAACTTGAGTTAATTTGATTGATGTTATTTTAATGTATTATCAACTTAGGTTGATAGCTAACTTAAGATTGCATTGACCCCACTAATGACATAAGTGGTGAAGGTTTCAATGATAATTTATTGGGTTGTGTTTAATCCTTTTTTTAGTGCTAATCTACTTTTCCATTGGTTTAGGATTGATTAATTATCAATTCTTCTAGACTCACCATTAACGGTGAGGCTAGCGGGGATTGCCTTGGGATCCAAAGGGTTTCTCTCTTCTCTTAGAATTTAATGCTAAGTGATTGGGGGTATGGGGGAATGAAAAGAAATAATGGGGAAGGTGGATGGTAAGCAAAAGTGTTATGAAGATGAAAATTTTAGGGTGTAAATAGTAAAATGGCTCATCTAGTTTTAATAGTGAGATAGGTGGTTTGGTATAGACAATGATGTTTAGAAAGTCTTAGATATTTTCATCCATTTGAAGTCTTTTTAATCTTTTGCATTCTTTCAAGTAAGTATTTTAGTTTTGTTTGGGTTGTTTTAATGACTATGTTAGAATAATTATTAAAATTTATAAGCTACACATGTAGTTGGAATTCTTTGGTATTTCAAGTGCATATATAGACCCATTATGACTATATATCGATACATTCATTGCATATAATCTTACAATACATATATATATGCTATCCAGTTTGAATCTTGTCTACATGTAGTCATTGTGATTGTTTTCCAATTAGGTCATAGACTATGTTTTTCATGATTATGATTTTTAAACGTTCTTGTGATGACTATATTTTATAAGAGGTTTCTAGGTGATTTTATTGTGTCTTATTTGCAAAAACTAATGGTGTTCTCATGGGTATAAGTGGAAACATTATTTTGATGTCTATTGCAATTGACTGTGTTTTATAAAGAGGTTTTTGTGAGTTTTCCTTTTATATATATAGTCAGGTTTGAATCTTATCCACATGTATTCATTTTATTTTTCTCTAGACTAGATTCTCATACATTTAAGTACGAAACATTTTGTGAGGATTATGTTTTCTTTATAATGGTTGAATGTTATAAAAGTTGACAAGCTCGATGTTTTTGGAAATGATGAATGTGTGTTCATTTTGATAGCTATGTTTTATTGAATTGATTACGTATTCTTAAATATATTTTGATGAATGTGTTCCTTGGGAAGGGACATGGGTTATATTTGTTTCCTAAGTTTTTTGGTTGATGTTTCCGCTTGGGTGAAACCATGTTTGTTTTTGAAGCTGAATGTGTTCCTTATGGTGTGTTATTTTTACATTTTGGTAACCTTGTTTATTATTCATTTCGAAACTTATGGAAATATCTTATTTGAGCATTATTATCTTGGGTTTCAATTATATTGTTATTGGGTTTTTGCGTTATGTTATACCAAAATCGTGTTGACATATTTATATTGGTATCTTGGTCATTGTCATTCTTTTTTGTGTTCTATAAACCCATTAAAACATTAAACTCATTGTATCTTTTAAATCAATATTTATCATTTATAAAACTTGGTATTGGAAATAAGTTGCGGTATTTTCTTTCAACTATGTGGGTAAGTCATGACTTGATTTTTGGGATTCTAGGTTATATAGTTTTAAACTATTTTATCAATGACATTTCATTTGGATCCAATAAACTAGTGCCTCTTTTGTATATCTTTTAGAATCAATGGTGGAATTCTCTTTAAATGAGTGACTATGTCATGGGTCTTCCTTATCAAACTATTTAGGTTTTAATTTTATTATTTTGGATATATACATATATATATGTATATACATAGGTATAAACATATATATGTATACATATTTATATACACTATATGGTTTATGTGACTATGTCTTTATTATGATTGGGTTATTCGATTGGGCCTTATGTGGTTCATCATACTATTTTATTTTGACCTTGGTATTTGGATTAATCCAGTCTCAACTTTTGTTGGATATTTTATTATGTTATTAGTAGCTCGATTTGATGGTCTTCTTTATAATAATGCCCATGTCATTTTTTTTACTATGTTAAACTTTAAGTTTTAGGATTTCATTGTATTTTATGATGATGCCTACGAGTCATAAAGTTTATATTATTAAGGTATTTTGATTGATATTTTTACTTAGTCATTCTAAATTATTTTGGGTTAGGTTTAGACCTATGATGTATGGAGCATAACTATTTGCTTTCTACTATGTTGGGTTAATAATGATTAATTAAGTTGTATTCTAATTGTGTCATTATTTAAATTAGTTTCATTACTTATTGGAATGTGTGGATTTTCATTCTAAGACTAGACTTGAATATTTATAAGTATATATTATGGGTTCAGATGGTTAAGGACAATCAAGATATTAGATAGGGTTACAAGTAGGATAAATTCAAAATGTATATAATAGATTAGGTTTAATCCATTCTATATCACTCGATGGTCCAGGTTAACCATCCTCACTCTTAATCTATACTTAGATAGTTTAATTATTTTCATCTTGCCTTGGATTGATTTGATTGTGTTGTGTGTGTATTTTATTCAATATGTCTTTTGTTCAGATATCAATGTGCTCAGAATTCATTACTTGTTTCCAGTTACTATAACCACCATCCTACTAATGGTTGGGGTGGTCAAGGCCACCAATTGAGTGTTCATAGGGCTGGTTGGGTGGGTTTGTCTTAATCAATTGGCTTGTGTTTGACTCCATGCTTTGATGAATTTGTATGGAAGATGGTAAAAAATGTATTTATTGATTTGATTATCCATTAAAATGTATAGATGATATAGGTTGTAGTTGTTAATTTTAATAATTATAGTGATCTTGTTGGCTACTAATGGATGTTATGAATATATTATAGAAAAGCAATATTGATGAGATAAAATATTTGTTCATTGAAGTTATTATACAAGTACCTTATATTATTTAATTATTGAATTGATCCTTTATTCCTTATGATCCTAACAAGCTAGAATTGATTAAACTGACCACTAGTACACACACACACACACACACACACACACACACACACACACACACACACACACACACACACACACACACACACACACACACATACATACATATATATACATATATATACATATACATATATATACATATATATATATTCATATATATACATATATAGATACATATATTTATATATATGTGTGTGTGTGTGTGTGTGTGTGTGTACTAATCCTAAATTGATTTAATAATCCGTAAGATGGATTTAGATGTGTAATGTAATCAATTCCTAGATGCTTGTTCATTATTATATTAATTTTTCATGGATTTAACATTCTGGTATGAGATTGATTTTATCCTAGTTTGATTTATTGAATATTCATTATCAATTCTTGATGTCAATTGAATTAATCCATGAATATTCATTTGAAGATTTACTTATAATTTTCTTCACATGAGATTTAATTATGGAAATATGTTCTAAATAGAGGTTAATATTTGTTTTAAGTCTTACCACTTTATGGAATACATATATAGATACATTATATTAGCTATATAAGTTAAAAATGAATAAAGATAAAAGTTGAATAGTAAATTACATTAGCTAAATTATTGTTTGGATAACTTGTTACTCTTATTCATAAGTATATAGACACATATGGGACACTTAATACTTTCAACAATGAATAAACCTGACAGTTGGACCTTGAGAAAAATAAAACAAATGTTTCCTTTTATCATGCACTTTAGACCTATTTGGCTATGCGTAAGGTATATTTTCCATTTACAATAATAAAATATCACTTCTTAAGTTATGTATGTTGAATTATGAAATCTAAAATTAATAAGTGTATACATTTATTAATTGGCATAAGAATTAATGCTTAATTACTTCTTATAAATCAAATAAGGATCATGTAAAATATCTTACTTAGATTACTTACTTGATTTGATAAATACATTTTGATTAAACCATAATGTAATATAAAATGATAAATAAGTTATTATATCAATTAATTCATTTGATAAAAACTTAAGTTATACAGTCAATGTTTCTTTTCTTATTAGTTGTATGTTATTTCTTCCTTCCCATTAGCTAAAATTTCTTGCATTATTGTTCTGACTGCCTATAGTGAAAATTGTAAGAGTTCCTTAAGTGGAACCTTTTATTTGGGATTTACTCATCTTGAAACTTGAATGAACTTCATGCTTGATTTCCACTATTGCATGCTTTTTTTTAAATATTTGTCTAGTTGGATTGCAATGAATTCTTATCATATTAATGTCTTTAAATTATTCATTTATGAAATGTTGTATGAAATGAAAAGAGTCCTTCTTGATTGGATACCTAATTTGAATTCGCTATTACTAGTTACATAAGTTATTCTTTTATATAGGAACCACAAATTTATTGACTTAAACTTTTATTTATAGCATTAGTTATGCCAATCTAAATAACTGCATAGGTTATAGAATGGCAATGTCTACATCATAAACTATTATAAACATCCATGTTTGATTTAAATGGTCTATGAATAGTGAAATGACCTTAAAGGTTGAAGGGTGTTACAACCCAATTGGTAGCACTAAGGAATCTCATACTTAATCTATTTTCTCTTATGCTTTAACATAATTAGTTACATGAATAAATCAAATTTTGCAAGTGTTAAATTAATTATGTTTTCTGATTTTAAGTGCTTATTTAATTTATAAAGCATCTAAACCATGACTAACTTGAATGATAACTTAAGAACAACAAAGCTATCCTTCTCAATTAAACCAATCCTTTAACTTATCCATCCTTGAATGGGACTAAAATCTACTTATGAGAGTGAGGTATTTACCTAGGGTTAAGAATCTAGAAATGATCGTATGAGTAAGTATGAGTGCCACTTATGGAATTCAAAACTTATTAGTGTATATAGATACTGATATGCCTCAAATTATATAGTCCTTCCAAGTAATAACAAACTTCCCCATAACACTTTTTGTATGTGTTTACCTCTAGTGAATTTCTTTAGTTCCCTTCCTTCATTTTTAGTCACATATGCACATAGTGTGTCGAATGTTTTCATTATGTTAGAAAGAATTGTTAGAGGGCCTAACACATGACCAAATCATATTTTTATATATGATTCCAAATTTTTTTGGGGTTATTTCAATGTTCTTCTAAAGTATATCTTGTCAAGTAGATGGGATTCTATTTGTTTACTTGTCTCCGCTTGAGCTAAAGTTGAGACTTTATTTGATTCATCATCTACATTCATCATTATTTGAAATGGATTAATAATGTATACCAACATGAAACAAAAAAATTTAGAACATGAATTCAAAATTTATTTAGAATGGATGGTTGTCTGTAACTTATCAAATGCATTGAAAAATCTAATATCTAAGATCAAGGGATGTACTTTCTCATAAATAGTAAAATGTTATAGATAGTTCAGTAGTCATAGTATATTACATATTTATAATTTATAATCCAAATGATTGACTTAAACTATGAAAATAATTTAGTGTGAAACTATATAAATTTTATGATATAAATTATTATCAAACCATGTACGTACCTAGCAGTATCATGAGATAAATTTAGTATTATTTAAGCATCATCTCATGTTTTGTATTTTACAATATGAATATTAGTGAAGTCATCTCTAAATATGTGATAAATTGTATCACTTTTTGCCTCCATAAATTACTAAAATAGGGGATGAGTCTATGTTTCATATTGATAATATGTTCTCTTAAAAACAGATAGATTTTTCATGCTTGAAATAATGCTTTGACAAGACAATCCTATTATTGCTTGGTCTCACAATGTCTAAGGGTTTGATGTGTAACCAATCAAGTGTTATTCCCATGTATTCATTAAAATTGTATTTTGAATCATGCACACCATAAATGCTAAAGACCATTAATAGTCCCTCGAATATACCTTCCTTGTTCAAAATCATATAACATTATTCATAAATGATTTAATTGTTTTTTCATCATTTTTCATGTATATGCATACAAAATTATGAAATAAATAATATTTGAGAACTATAATATGAAATATGCACACACAAGTCATTGCATTAAACCCAATTCATGAGATTAGATCTATAATATCACTTTTTGTAACATTGGTGACAATGTTTCAAAAATATGGACTAACCACATCTAGATTAAGAGAAAGATGGTATTTTAATGTTATGAATGTTATATCCAATATAAAAGGAAAAGGACATTGACATATCAACTCTTACGTATCTTCTTTCCTTGGTAGATAATGTTCTATAATTTATGATACATACAATTTTAGGAGGTCAATGGAATCATTTGATATCATCATATTATCTTTTGTTATTATATGGATCCCTTGCATTGTTTGATTTTTTATTTTATCATTACATTTTTTAATTCCTCACAGAGTTGACCAAAGTGAGTTTCATGCATGATAAATATTTTTGTTGCATTTTATGGATCACACCTCAAAATAGCTACTTATTCAAGAACTCATGAATTTAAATAGTTTATAATTTTTACCCTTGAGACTCTGGTCTCCTTGCCTCTTTTTAAATAGTCACTTAAATTTTATAACTTCACACTAGGGTCAATATTTACCTTCAACCAAACCTGTCTACTCATAACTTTGAGATTAATTCTATTTCTTCCATAAACATACCCCATGAGCCTATAAATAAACCTACTATAAAATTTTCTAATGAATTTAACTTAAAATCTAAGTCATTATTATTCTTAGGTTTTCAATCCAATCCACCATTTTCGTAATGATCAAAAAACAAAACCCATTTTTCCCATATGTCATCATGAAGAATGAGAAATGATGGCTTATCATTAATAATATAAAAATAAAATTTAAAAATATTCATAATCTCTTCTTCAAATGCTTGTGTGCTAACATAAAATGAAAATACACTAATTAGGCATATAGATTAGTTAAATGAATATATTTTTTGTTCATTTTATTATTATTTGAACTGAATTTAATATTTAAAGTACCTTAAAGATAGGTTTGTTTTCTTTTCTTTAACTTGAGTATTGCGTTCTTTTTTCATTATCTACAACACCTTGATTTGTACACCTAGTCAATAAAGTGTGTTGAACCCCATGTTTTGTTGACCATATTTTATTCTTTATAGATATTAATTACCTTATCTATTGTGGATATGGTAGAAAGAATATAAATTGAATTTTCTTTTAATCTTTCATGAAAATATGCAAACTCATGGTTTTTCAGAATAACTTTCATATCTACGATGGTATGTTATCCATTGTTGATGTAGAAGTTAGTCTCTGGATCATACAATTCATGCTCAAGATCAATGTCCAATATATCAACAATTATTTTACTAAAGGGAAGTAATATTGCCTCCCACTGAAGAGACACAAGATTACACAACATTGAGTTATCTAGTTTATCAACATTGACTAGATCAAAGGATCATTACTGGTAGTTAAGAGGATCTTTGTGTTAACATTCAACTCCAATCTTGAATGATTTTTCACCGAATAATAAAATTTGAATCCATTGAGATGTTTAAGATTCATTTTATTTAAATTTATTTTTAGCTTTCTTCAACAAAGTTTTCTCCCTTGTAGATGCCCTTAGCTCTTTGAAATGTGGTACTGAAGTTTATTTTTCTAGCTTCAATACTATTTGCCTCCTCATATATGTAAACATTTTTGAATGAAAAATTTAATTCCCTGATTTATTTTCCATATTCAAGCAGTGGGTGAAAGATGAATTTAATTTATATTGATAAAGTCTTTTAAATATTATAATCCATTACAAATATTTTGACTATTTTCCACTCTATTTATGTCTCCATTTGTAAACAGTTTAATTTTACAAACTTAATAAAGTCAATCATCTTTTTGATGTTTTGCTAAATGAACCATGCCAATTTTTATATATAATAGAACCTCTAGATTCATTTGAATAATTTTACATATGTAGTCATTGTTATTTATGTGCTCCACCTGAACCCTTATTTCATTATTTAAAATGCATTTCATATTTATCACTATCACAACCGATCGATGTTCACCTAATAGGGAATGAAATAGCCATAGTTAATTGTGATAGTTAGTTGAAAAGAGTATTTATACAAAACACTCCTCATATCTTTTCTCCTAGTCCAATTCACCTTCACTAATTATAATATCTTATTAGGGAACACTGCTCACAACATCCATTATAATTTATGTTATAAAAAGTTAATCATAATATGTCAGTTTAAATATAACATGATGACATTTAAAATATGGCATATTCTAAAACCATGTAAAAACAAATTATTTAGATACATTAGTCACCAGATCATAATTTTTTTGAATGGATGGTTATTACTTAAACATATATAATATTGACATAGGATTGATAGAAGAACATAAACATCTATTATTATTAGTGGTTATTTATTGATAATAATCTTATTGATAATAATGGGCACACACCTATTTTGAGTTAAATCAATAGGAATAATATGAACATCACAGGTCTATATTCATAATATCTTGTGTAGATAACACAAGTTAAGAACAAGCCATGCTGCTTATAATATTTTTGTGGAATATTTCTCATTATTTTCATGTTAAAGTTGTGATTTTTAGTGCATGTTTATAATTAGAATGATATGTTAGCTAAATTAAATAATATTTATGATTTATCTTTTTTTTTTTAAAGTTAATATATGTGTGTTCTAACAACATTATAACTATTTACAAATATCCCATACCATATATTGGTTTATGATGTGCTACATCACTATAATTTATAGTAATTCAACCTAGAATGGTTTAAACATCAATTGGATCATAGAGCACCCTTATTTTATGCCTTACCTTTGTGTCATTTTTAAAATTTTTTTATTAGACTCTAATTAAAAAGCTTATTCATAAGCTGAATGTCTATATTTATAGATGTGAGGGTTTATTACCAATTGATCCAATTCATAGAATAGTAGATGTATTGCTAGTAATTTGGCTCCCATTTTTATAAATACCTATCCACAAATCACGTGGCTGAGTCATACTTGGAGCTGCATAACTCTAACATTACAAGTCTAAGTCATGCATTGATCCACTCAACCTTGTCAATAATCTATAGTCTTTGTTATTGAGTATAAATGTAAATTCTTACATATGATATATTAGTACAAAAATATGACAACTTCAATGATATTCCATCTATCTATTTTACTAAGTCTAAATACGATGATAAACTCTAATGGTCATGTCATTTCCATATTTTTTTATATTTGTGTATCCCTATAGGATGTCATGAGGTGAAAACTATGCCACAATAAATGATTGTGTTTAGACCTAAACTTTTAGAGAAAGAAAAGAGAAAGAAAATGGATAAAAAGAATACCCTCAAGTTAAAAATTGGTCAATAATGGCTTGAAGGATTTAAAAAATAAAAACTAAGGATAGTAGTGTTTGGTCTTATAAATCCTTCTAATTGAATTAATTAATGATGGGTAAATTAAGCACCAATGTTGTGACATTTGATACTAGACACTTAGATAAACTATTAGGTTGATTGGATACAACTCCCCAGACATATACATGGATGTTGCCAATTATTAAGTAATCACATCACATCAAATAAAAACACAAAATACCATGTGATGTATTAATAAACCAAATGAAATAAATATAAAAGGGTAATTAAATCAAAAATTAACATTAATGTCACATAACAAGTCATCAAAATCAATATAATAGAAAAAATAGGTTCAACCAATAAGGAAAGGTTAGGTCAACAAGATAGATGAACCATGATCACTAATAAATATACACACAATATTGATCACCACATAAATTCAAATGTAAATTTTTAAAAATAGATCCAATCTCACTTTCATTCTTCCAATATTTCTAAGCACCAAAACTCTATGACATTTTTTTCTAGATACAATTGAGACTGCAAGAGCTACAGCATAACACATTGAAGGAAAAAATGGATGCCCTAATATTTAAAAACATTATTAGACACAAAACCACTAAGATGGGGGTTGAATAAATGTTTTAAAAATATTATTTTTCTTATGTTCAATCATTCATGAACTATTAAATCAATACAATGATATAGCAATACATAAAGAACCATTCATATGAACATAACACAAAAAAACACATATATGAGTGGGAAACCCTCAAGGAAAAGAATTTTGTTTTTGTTATTTTAAAATTAACTACTATATTATTAAAAAAAATATCAAATTTTATTGATCACCAACTCAACTTGAATCACTAATCCTAATAAAGTCAAGTACCCACTTGACTAGGCTTTAGCAAGCACCTACTTGTAAGGAAGTACCAACTCCCTAAGTGACTCAACCACCTCATTAATTTTTATCACCACATATTTTCTCAACATTTATGGTATCATTTAAATAAATCCTTATTATAAACCATGAAATATTTTATTTTATTAAATTACACATATCCAAATAGGCCTTAACTCCAACTCACTTAGAACTCACTTAGAATTGCCAATTTACCTAAAAAATTAGTCATAATGAATTAGACCTCCAACACCTATGTAGAAAATTTTCATGAATATTTATTAATGTAAATGGTCCTATGATATATATATACCATACTAATATATAAAATTCATATGGTCTAAATCCAAATATTGGTCTTATAGGCCAATTTTTTAACCTTATATCACACAATCTTATCTCAACCAGACATGTCATTTTATGAGAAACGTTTTCACTACATACACTAACCTCAAAGGATTATAAAAGTATTATAATGACTTAAAATTAATAAATAAATACTTAATTCACTTTTTTTCATAAATATATCATGCAAAAACCTTCATATCTATCTATTCATCTATGCCTCGGTTTTTCACTATTCACACCATTAACTCTATGTGCAATTAGCTAACTTGGATGAACAAATTATAATAATTGAAGGATATATCCTATCCAAAAATAATAATATAAATGAAAAATTATTTTATATATTATTCTACCATCTATTTGACCTTATTGACTAATAAAACTTTTGAGATTTACGTCAACTTCTTCACAAATAAGCTTGTATCTATGCATTTTCTCTCTTACTTGACTAACCACCACCACATAGAGGTACTTGGGAGAGTTTAATACATATTTTAATATATTTTATATTCATTTTAATCCAATATAATCTTATTTTAATAAGATATTTCACATCGGGTCCTTATTAGGGTTTCAGGGAGGTTTAACACAAGTTTTGGTGTTAATATTTTTTTGTAAAGCACTGCCCCTTGAATCCAAAACTAATACCTATATATATTATATAGGAACCTTCCCCATATCTAATTAACATATTATATTTTCATTCATGTGTTACACATTCCAAAAAATGTTTGAAAGTGCTTCTCAAGTCTTGAGACCTCATTTTGTGAACTTGACAATGCCTAAAACACTGATTTGTAAAATTTTCTTCAAATCATGACCTTAAAATTTGTGAAAATACCTAAAAAAAATATTTCACATCTATCCATGATCACATTTTCATACCTACTTTGAAATTTGATATTCATACCTATTTAGGCTAGGTAGGTTTTAAGAGTGGTCTAGGTGCAGACTTAGATCGAAGGTCTTACCCCTATAGGCTCACCCTAAAACTTTCATGAATTATATTATACCTTTATCTCATGATAAAAAAGTGAAAAAAAACCTTTTCATTCACTTTTCATCCACATACCTCTTCATGTCATGATTAGGCTCATGACTAGGCTTCATATGCACTTTGACAACAACCTGTACCTTCATGTAAAAATAAGATATTAGTTGCCTTCAAATTCTCTCTTGAATTCAAATTATATTTTAAATTATAATTATATCTTGTCTTAAAATTATCTCTTGAAAATAACATCAATGACATGTACCTTCATGACAACACTCTAAAACATCTCTAGTCTTCTTTAACATCAACCTTCACAAGATGCACCTTTGACATCAATGATGATAATAAATAATCTCCCCTTTGTCATTGATGGAAACCACTCTCATAAACTTATCTCAGTAGGATATTTCATCCTTATTTTGAAATTTCTCCCCCTTTGACATAAATTATAAAGAGATGCATGCATCTTCTTGGATCACACCTCTTGTAACCAAAATACTCAACACATAGGATTATGAGTTTATGAAACATCATACAAACATGATCCCCCTATCTATATGTATACCTTCTTGGCACTAATCACCTACTATTGGAGCTAATGAAACACCTGATTATCTCCCCCTAAGCACTTTACTTCCTTAATGACTACTAAGGGTAGGAATTACACCTAATTCCTATCTTAGATGTTCAAATGTTACCTTTGGAAATGGCTTGGTTAAAATGTCTGAAATATGATCCTTTGTAGAAACATATTCAATTTTAACACATTCTTCCCTTAATTTCTCTCTTAGGAAATTATATTTTATGGTAATGTGATTATTTCTTAAGTTCATGACATGATTCATTGAGATACTTATGGTACTTATATAGTCATAATAGATAGGGCTAGGACTATCATGCTATACCTTGTAGTATTTTAAGGTTTGTCTCATCCATAAGACTTGAGTGCAACATGAATATACTAAAATTTATTTAGCCTCAAAAGTATATAATTCCACTATTGGTTAATTATTTCTTATCCATAATACTAAGCACTCTCCTAAGAAGAAAGCTCCTCCACTAGTTCTCTTCCTATCATCTAGACTCCTTGTCTAGTCTGCATTTGTGTAAGTTGTGAATTTAAACTATTTTCTCTTTGGATACTAAAATCTAAACTCAATATTTTTCTTGAGATACCTAAGTATCCTTTTTATTGATTTTAAATTATTTTCCTTTGGGTCTTATTTAAACCTTCCCACAAGACCTACTTCTTGCATGAATTCTACTCTAGATGTAGTAGTGTATAGCAAACTTCCAATAATTAACATATATGATGTCTAATTCACCTTTGGAGATTCATTTTACTTATTAAATTACACCTTGTGATCATAGTGTGCTAAGTACCTTGAAATATTTCATCTCAAATTTATTTAACATCTCTCAAATGTACTTAGCTTATGAAATGAATATATCTTTTTCTCATTAATGATTTGTAACTCAAGGAAGAATGATAGTTCTCCCAGCATGGACATCTCAAACTCCTTTATCACATCTACAAAGGCCTTATTCATATTCTCATTATTTCCACCAAACATGATGTCATCCATATAGACAACTAATATCAACTAACGGTCATATTCTATCTTTATGTATAGATTACTATTTGTAACTCTTATTTTGAATCCTTGGTCCAATAGATACTTGTACAATCTAGCATACCAAGCTCTAAGAGCTTACATTAGACCATAAATATACTTTTTAATATACAAACATAGTCTATGTTACTCGATAATGAAAAACCCTTAGGTTTCTCTATGTACACCTCCTCTTCAAAGTTCTCATCTATAAAAGTAGATTTGACATCTATCTGATACACCTTGAATCCTTTAAACCTTACATATGCTAGAAATAGTCTGGTAGCCTCCAATCTTGATATGAGAGCAAAGGTCTCCTCAAAATCTACCCCTTTAACTTGTGCATACCAATTTATATTTTTTCCTAGTGACTTATCTATCTTTATTCAAATTGTTCTTAAACACCCATTTAGTTTGAATGACATTCTTGTCTTAAAGCCTAGGAACTAGTTCCCAAGTATCATTATTTTCTATTTTGTCTAACTCCTCATTCATAACACATATCCAAAACTTGTCTTTGATTTCCTCTACAAAAATTTTAGGTTAAATATTAGATAATATAGAAACATTCTTTTGATGTAGGTTATGTAACAACCTTCTCCTTGTTTGATTACCTACATCCTTATTGCCAATGATCTATGATTCATGATGGTCTCTCTAAATCTATCTTGAAGGATATTTTTAATCTTGTATTTCCTTAAATTCTTATTCCTTATATATCTAATTTATAGGTATGGGGATAAATCCTCTTATGCATCAACATCTGGTTCAAAATGTAACTAGTCACAATGTCTGTGATGATTTGATCTTCTCAGAATCCAACTCTAGTTTAAACTTGACCTAGGATTATTAGGTTTAATAATATATTTTATATACACATACATGTTTATTTTGATCTTCAAAACACTTATTTAATATACATAACCTCTGAAAAATCTTTCTCATATCATATTCTATCAATCTCAATTCATTTTCTTCTCAAACTAACTCTCACTCCTTCACTAGTTTCTCTTAAGGCATCTTCTCAAGTTTCAATTTCTAATATTTGATTTAGGCTTCAAGTAATTATCTTCTACACCTAGATAGCTTTACAAGACCATATAATTTTTGTCTCTACCTCTCACAATGCTTAAAACACAACTCACCCCTTTGGTTTATGCCTCAACTTATAATATTCCTCTTAGGCTTATAGCCCTATTTTCCAATTTTACCTTCATCTAACAAATCCATGTAGTATTTTGAGAATCTGGAACTATTTATATATTACCCTCATTCATATAATCCTTCATAGAAATTTTCATTGTCTAGTTTTGCTTATAGACCATTTAACCATGACTAAACCTTCCTAATTAGGCCTCATTCAAGCCTTGTTTACACTCAGTTGTAAATATCCATAATTATTTGTATGCTATCACTTATAAATACTTAGGCATTCTCAAGGTAAAAAAACTACAAAATTTGGTAATTTTATAATGAATAAATCTCTCAAAACAACCCAAACCCTAGTTCTAGGGTTTTTTGCATGTTCCCAAACCTGAGAGTCATTACAGATCTATATCTTGAGACTTACATCATTTCAATGGCTCAAAAAAACTTTATCAGGTCTATAATTACCTTCTTCACCTTCACATATATTTAGTTCATCCTTTTAATGCATTAAAAACTTGGGACTCAACAAAACATAGTCGATTGTACATACCTTCTAGACTGTGTATGGGGTTTAGGTAGGAAGTAGGGGTTTCTCAAATTCCAAAAAGGTTTTATTCTCTCAATAATTATCATTAATATCATATTTCCATGTTATTTACATCAAAAAACTACTAAATATTAGTTCTCTCTTTCTTCAAAATATTAACTCTTTCAATTAATTGTCAAATAAGGGTTTTATACTATGTAGTAGGGTTTAGACAACTATGCATTGATTTTCCCATTTCTTGGGTTAAGACACCAAGTGTTACAAAAAAATTAATCAAATATTAGTTACCCATCTTTTTCCTAACATGATTACACTCAGGACCCTATTATCATCCACCTACCTTCCTTCTTCTATTTTGGTAAGCTTATAATAGGGTCTATAGACATACCTATCCCTTTCCTAGTTTCTTCTATTTATTTACTTATGGTTTAATATTATGAAATATTATTTGATCACAACACAAACAAGACTTAATAATGTGATAATCTTCTCCCAATCTTGAATTAGTTAATCAACATTCCTCTTATAGACTGTAGATGACAGTCCCTTGATACAAAACCTACAAACATAATACAAAGAGCATCACATGCATGCCCTGAGGTTCTAACCCAAGAAAAAAAGAATAGAAAACATAATAAAAATTCCAAATAAGTTATTAGATCATAGAGTACACAACAACAAGCTCTATTTATTCATTGAATCCACTTTATTACATTGCTTCCCATAAAAGGACTTCATGAATTCGATCATCTTTTCCTGAGAAGTTATGCTCATTCCTCCATTGATCCATGTTTTCTTTTTTGTGGATCTCTCTACCCTCTCCTCTATGCCAACCTAACCTAAACAATGACTTTGTTCTTTCTCATTTCAATGTAGGATCTTGGTAGTTACCTTGACTTCTTATTTTCACAACTAACTCCCACATACAAGGGTAATCTTACCTTTTCTCAAAATGACTTTTTCAATGTAATAAACATGAAATGTATTTAACATATTTAATTATGACTTAAATGACCCCCTAAACCAGTTTTTATCTCCTAAAAATTTAAACACACTAAATGACCCTCTTAGACTCTTCCAATATTTGAATTTTCAAATCCCTATTTTGGAGGGAAAACATCCAAAAGTCACTTAACACATCCTAAGGGACTAAGATGGATTATAAGACCATTATTTGACCTTAAAAGGTCCTTAAAACACTTTGACACTCCAATATTCACTCACTTGACTAGTTATTGATAAAACACCAAAAGTGGAGTCTTCTAGTTTGATGCTCTTGCATCATACTCTTGAGGAGGGAGAAAACATGAGCCACTAATATTTTTCCTTGACTTAAAATTTATCTTTTGAGGGTCCTTCATATTTTTTGAATTGTTTTTATTCTTGTTTGGTTCCTTTTTCCTTGCCAAATTCTTGGATTTATTCCTTGTAGCTTTGTCTAATATTTGTGTCCATGCATCCTCTATCTCCATGTAGTGTTCTAATCTCTATAGATCCTTAATTTTTTCATGTTACATATTTTCCAGGTCATGTTCGTCTCCTTAATACTCATTTTCAACCTATTTTCATTCATACTTCTTTCTTATGCTTGCTTGATAGATTCTCTCCTCTTTGTTTTCACTTGATTTTTGTTTATCTAGAGATTCTTGCTTATTGTTTATTCTTTCATATTTTTAATAATACTCTAATTTCGTCTTTGTCATGTCAACCTCTATCATTTACTTCATCACATGTTATTTTTTTGCCTCTACTTCACATTCCTTCTCATCTTGAGGATTTTGCCTATCATCTTGCTCACTATGCAAGGGCAACTTCTCATTTCTTTCTTCCTCACTATAGTAAAATGTTATTTGGCATCTTTTTGGCTTAACACATCCAAATTTATCAAAGGTAAACTCATATTGATATTTATCCATGAAATAGATCACCTTATTTGCTTCTTCATGCCCCATTTGGTTGCTTGATTGTGTCCTTTTGTGCATAGCTTCTTGCACTTATTTTTGCTTATCCTCTCTTGAGTGTTATTAGAGTTCTTGATATTTCCCTATTTTAGGTCATATATTTGTAGCCTCTTGAATGGGCTGAGCATATCCTCTATTATATCCAACTACTCTTGCAGTTTTAGTGCATTTATTTCCGTAAAATCCTCATCAAACCTTGTCTCAAATTGATCTTCATTGTCTTGGGAAACTTTTTATTTGTCTCCTCCTTGGACTCCCTCATTTTTAAGACTCATATTAACCTCTTCATGCTGCATAAAATGCTTATCAAGTAATATTTTATGTGCTACATCATCTTTTTTCCTTACTACACACTCACTCATCAATGCCATTATTTCCATATACAAAATATCTTTACTATTTGAATCAAATTCACATACATCATCATAAAAAACATTTTAAAACACATTTTTCAAACACTTATTTTATACATTATTTTTCTTGTATTCATGGTTATACCTTCTTTTCTTTGATTTGATTTGCTTGATCTACCTTTCTTGCTTGCTTTTTAGGCTTGTCAACTTGTTCAATCTTCATGATTTCTTTTAGCAAACTTGAATTATTATATTATTGTATTATTTACATGATTTTTATCACCCACTTACTACATTTTATCTTTTTGGGCTATCACTTGCTTCTCATTTCACCTCTTTCATACTTCATACCTTTGTCCTCTACCATGCCAACTTAGCATACCTTGCCATTTTTTTTCTTCCACATTTATACTTGTTTTCCACTTGTGTTTTTTGCTTTGTTTGATCTCTTTCTTGAGGTTTTCCTCTTTCTTCTCATCACCTATTTGTTTTAGCCACTTAGGTCATACATATCCATACCCTTATTCTCCTTTTAAGGGATGAAATGTTTCATTATTTCTCTCAACATATATATCATATTTTTATTCATGATAGATGCAATTAAAATAAACATATAGGCATTCATTTACCTCCAATGGAAACTACTTCAAGCTCATCTCTTCTTCCATGTCTTAATTAATGACCTTCAAGTCTTCTTTGGTGAAATTCTTATCTTCTTGGTGTACCATATCCTTGGTTTCAGCTGTTATGCATGGAAATGCATCATAATATTCCTCTTTATCTTCATTTTCAACATGTGAAATTCTCTCATTCTTTAACACTTTATATTTTTCAAAAGGTTATTTCTCGTTGTCATCTTTTTGCCACATGATGGGTGTAATTATTATCCCATTATTCATCAAATTTGAGGCCTCATGCTTGGATTTATCCACACTTACATTCATAACTATAAACACAAACTTAAAAGAAATTTTAGCATATAAAATGAGAGACCACATAGTCTCTTTGAATGTTCTTGGCATAGACATTGTCCATATCTTCTTGTCTTCACCTTCAAATGATCTTATTATAAATTCTTTATATTTATTGTTATTTTCAATGAGAAATCTCTTCTCAAATTATCTATCTTGTTCTCACTTGGAAAATTCTCTCTTCTCATGCCTCTTTGAGTTTCTCTCTCTTTATTCTTCTCAATTTTTAAGACATTCATCTTGTGCCTTCTTCTCAAAAGTGACTCTAGTGACCACTTTAACTTTCTTATCACATTTAAACCAATCCATTATATTTATTGTTCTCTTATGAGACTTATCATGAGCTATATCCTCTCTTTTCATTTCCCTAATTCTCTTCTTATATCTTCCACTTCTTTCTCTATATCCATCTTCTCCATTTCTCTTTGCTTTCTTGGCCTATTGAGACTTTTCTCTTAGCAAGTCTATCAATCTTGCATATTAGATATCTTATGATCCTTTCCTATTATTTTATTCCTAACTTGGGATCTCTTCTTAACCTTATTGAATCTCTTTTAGAGTCTTACTTCTTATCTCTTCTTTCTTGGAGCTGCAATGCTCTCTTTTCCTCTCTCTTTTCCAGTCTTTCCTTTACTAGCTTTTTGTCCTTCTCAAAGGAATTTGGGGCTGTATATTTTCTCTCTATTGATATTATTCTCCTATATGATGACCTAAATGGATCATACCTAAAACCTTCTCCCTTTACACCTTGTAAGGTTACTTATCATGTACATCTCATAGCATGCTATCTTTATCTCAAATCATTAATTGCAAAGAAATCAAAATAATATTTACCCAAGCATACCTTTCCTTGATCTAAAATAAAATTATGAAAAGTTATGGGGAGAAAATTACTCTTATGCATTATCATCTAGTTTCAAACCCAACTGTCATAATGTATGTGATGATTTGATCTTCTTGGAATCCAACTCTAGTTTAAACTTGACCTAGGATTACTGGGTTTAATAGTCTCTTTTCTATACATATACATGTTTCTTGTGATATTCACAACACTTATTTACTAAACATAACCTCTTGAAAATGTTTATCATCTCATATTATATCAATCTCAATTCATTTTATTCTCAAACTAACTCTCCCTCCTTCACTAGCTTCTCACAAGGCATCATCTCAGGTTTCAATTGCTAATATTTGATTTAGGATTCAAGTAATTATCCTTTGAAACTAGATAGCTTTATATTACCATATAATTTTTGTCTCTACCTCTCATAATGCTTAAAACAAAACTCACCCCTTTTTTCTATGCCTCAACTTACAATATTCATGTTAGGCTTGAAGCCATGTTTTCCTATTTTCCCTTCATCTGACAAATCTATGTAGTATTTTGAGAATGAATACACACACACACACACACACACACACACACACACACACACACACACACACACACACACACATATATACATATATACATATATATACATATATATATACATATATATATATATATATATACATATATATATATATACATATATATATATATATATATATATATATATATATATACATATACATATATATATATATATATATATATACATACACATATATAAATACATACATACATATATATATATATATATATATATATATGTATATATATATATATATATATAAAATTCATTAATATAATCCTTCTAAATTCTCATGGTCGAATTCTACATACATACCTCTTAATCATCACTAGACCTTGCTAATTAGGCCTCAATCAAGCCCTGTTCACACTCAGTTATAAATATTCATACTTATCCATACACTATCACTCTAAAATAACTTCAAAACCCTTATTCATGCTTAGGGGAATAAAAATGCAAAATTTTATAATTTTATAATAGATAAATCTCTTAAAACAACCCAAAACCTAGTTCTAGGGTTTTCTACATGTTCCTAGACCCAAGAGTCATTACAATTCTATATCTTGAGACTTATATCATTTAAAGGGCTCAAAAATAATTTCTCATATCTGTAATGACCTTATTTACCTTCACATATATTTGTTTCATCTTTTCAATGCATTAAACACTTGGGACATAACAAAACACAGTCAATTATGTATACATTCTAGAGTGTGCATGGGGTTTAGTCAAAAAAATAAGGGTTTCTTGAATTCAAAAAATGTTTTATTCTCTCAATAATTATCATTAAGATAATCTTTACACATTATTTTCATCAATAACCTACTAAAATATTAGTTCTCTCTTACTCTAAAATGTGTACTTTTTCAATCAACTGTCAAAACAAGAGTTTTATATTATGCAGTAGGGTTTAGATAACTATGCATTTATTTTACCATTTCTTGGGTTAATACAAAAATCATTAAAAATAAATTAATCAAATCTTACTTACCCATATTTTTCCTAAGATGATTACACTCAGGACCCTTCTATCATCCACCTACCTTCCTTTTATCTTGGTAAGCTTACAATAGGGTCTGTAAATAGACCTATCCCTTTCCTGGTTTCTTATATTTCTTTACTTATGGTTCAATATTATGAAATATTGTTTGATAAAAAAATTAAAAACACTTAATAATTTGATACTCTTCTTCCAATCTTGAATTAGTTAATCAACATTCCTCTTCTAGACTGTAAATGACAATCCCTTGATACATAACCTATAATCCTAATACAGAGAGCATCACATGCATGGATTAAGGATCTGAATCAGGAAAAACAAGACTAGAAAACATAAGAAACATTAAAAATTAGTTCTTATAGCATAGAGTACACAACAACAAGCTCTATTTATTCATTGAATCCACCTTATTACATCATTTCCCATAAAAGGACTTCACGAATTCCATCATCTTTTCCTGAGAGGTTATGATAATTTATTCATTCCTCTATTTTTTCTTCTTTTTGGAGCTCTCTAGCCTCTCCTCTATGCCAAATTAACCTATAAAATGAATTTTTTCTTCCTCATTTCAATGTAGGATCTTGGCAGTTACATCAACTTCTTATTTTCACAACTAACTCCCATGTACAAGGTTAATCTTGCCTTTTCTCAAAATGACTTTTTCAATATAATAAACATGAAATGTATTTAAAATATTTAATCATGACTTAAATGACCCCCTAAACCAACTTTTCTCTCCTAACACTTCAAACACACTAAATGTCCCTTTTAGACTCTATTACAATATTTGAATTTTTAAATCTCTATTTTAGAGGGAAAACATCCAGAAGTCACTTAAAACATACTAAGGGACTAATATGGATTCTAAGACCACAATTTGACCTTAAAAGGTCCTTAAAACACTTTGACACTCCAATATTGACTCATTTGACTAGTTATTGACAAAACATCAAAAATGGAGTCTTCTAGTTTGTTACTCCTGCATTTTTATCTCTATTATTTCTTCTTCATTCTTGAAGTCCAAATTATATGATGTGTCCTTTGATTGTGAGTGTGACTTATCATAACTTGTCTCATAAATATTCACATTGAGGATTTCTAATATATTATGTAACTTCTTATTATAACATCTATAAACTAAGCTTACTGATGATTATCCTAATAATATACCTTCATCAAAACTAGAATCAAACATACCTAATTATTCCTCATCTCTTTTGATGAAGTATTTTCTTCCAAACATTCTAAATCATTCCACATTATCAAGTATACCTTTCCACATTTCATAAGGTGTTTTATTTCCATTAGTCTTTATCTATCATCTATTCAAAATGTAGAATGTATTGCTCATTGCCTCTCTCTAATATCCATCAGATAATCTAGACTCATTTATCATAGTTATTGCCATGTCTTGAACTATACTATTCTTTATTTCAACTACCCCATTATTATAATGTGTCCTAGATACTAATAAATATCTCTTTATTCCATGAACCTCACAAAAGTCATCAAAATCATTGGACCAAAACTCTCTTCCTCTGTCATATCTTAGGTACTTGATCTTCCCATTCTTTTCATTCTCAACAAGATCCTTGAATGCCTTGATATTACCAAGAGTTATGAATTTTCTTTCAAGAATACTACCCAATTCATTCTTATGTATTCATCTATGAGTAACATGAAGTATCTATCTCCTTGAATGCATTTAATTATTGTAGGTCCACAAAGATCAATGTGTATTAACTCTAAAGGTCTTGTAGTAGAATACTCTTTAGAATTGAACATTATTCTAGTTTTCTTACCATTCTGATAGGCCTTGCAAAGTGTTTGTAGGTTTGATTATTTTAGGCATATTCTTTGCATACTTCTTTGAGCTTATCTTAACTAGATTATCAAAGTTTAGGTGGACTAAATTTTTGTGCCATATAAAACTTCCATCCATCTTGATCATAAATTATCTCTCCTTCTTGATCTCATTCAAGACATATAGATTGTTATTAGTTCTCTTAGTATTGACCATTAGCCTTCCTAATTTATCTCTACTTATATCACACCTTATATCATAAAAGGTTAGTATGTGTCCTTGGTTTCACATTTGACTTACACTAATTAGGTTATGTTTAAAACCTTCTACATAAAACACATAATTTTTCTTGGTCTTCCCATTGTACAATCTCAAGATACCCTTACCAGCTATATTGGTAGTTGTGTTATCTCCATATCTTTGTTAGTGTAGAATATTATTTTCTTTGTATTTATGTATTATTCCTACATATGTATTTATCTTGATTAGGTGTAATATTGAGGTCACATAGGTGTCATAATGAGTTAATTAATGTGCACATGAATATGTGAAAATTGTAGTAAAATTGGTGGGTAAGGATACCCTTGACATTCACCCACCAATATTGACATATTTCACAAACCATTTGGCAATTGTCTTGTGTTCATATTGCCAAATATCTTGCCTCTATGCTTCCATTGTTATTATAAATACACCTCTCATCTAAGATATTTTTCATGGAGTTATGAATTCAATATTATTATAATTTTTCTCTATTTTGATTTTAGTCTCAGTAATGAAGTTTTGCTTCTATTTGCTTTGTATTTGTAGTTTGTATGTTTGATTCTATCAATTGGATCTTGGATAATTCTGTCATAGTATCAAAGACTTTTTTTTCTAATGAACACCATTTTTTGTTAATTTATTTAAATCTTGAGTAATTTTTTATTTTGTATTCTAACTGAGATTGTAAAGGAAAAACCCATAGATCTGTGTGTATCATCTACAGTCCTTTCTTCTCTAATTGGTGATTTTTATCAGTATTTGTAAGTATTTAAATTATATTGGACATATAAATAACCTTTTTGGATCTTAAATGAGGATTCAAGCTGGTTGGATAATAGACTAAATCATTTTTTGATAAGGAGGCAAGATTTACAAGTTATTGTTTTTGCAAATCCATTTTTTTGATTAAAAATGACTATTATTTTGCCAACCTTGAAAACATAGTAGATAATCACTTAGAAATTTTTCTTGATTTTGTGTACCTTGGTTTTTTATTTTTGGATCATTTTTAAATTAATAATTTCATTAATAATTGTGAAAGTTATCATAATTTTACTGACTATGATACAATTCTAAAAATTTCAATTTTTTTTTTTTGATGATGGAGAAAATTTGAGTTTTTCTTAATTATTTTTTATAAAAACAATATTTTTATGATAAATCATATTTTAAAGATTTATTTATCATTTTTTGAAACACTTTATTTCATGAAGATGAAGGGTGAGGTCTGGTTTTGGCAAGCGGTCAAACCCCCACACAAGCAAAACAAAATTTATTCTTCTTTGCTTAACTCACAATTTAACACTCTTTTTATCTTCATGGACATTTTTTTAGTTAAGCCTGATGTCCATTTTTTATGATATTTCACTATCACTTATGTAATCATTGCATAGATTTCTCATTTGTGGATGCATTCTCGACTGAGTCTGACGTCCATTTTTTGTGAATGTGCATTGTTTTTTATGCCTTTAATGCAAAGATTTCACTCATTTCTACACCAACCACTTTATTGTTGTATGTATTTTATAATAGTAAATACTACATTATACTGTGCATTCAAAAACCTTGGATAGTCATCTTGTTGCTATGTGTATTATGTGATGGTGAATACTACAATAAATCATGTGATTTGATAACATCGACTATATCTATGTGGTTTATTGTGTGGATCTATACCTACAATTCATTGTATCTTAGTGAGAATCTACTATGTAGTATCTTATTTATAGTGTATGCATCATCTATCCTTGATACATGAGTTGAAACCTCAAGAATCAACACTATACTAATGTTTATGGCTATCTTTGGCCCTCCATGATATCTTAAGATTTGATGGGCATTATTATGCAAAAAAATTGGTGCCCATTGTATATGCACAAAAGTGTTGATTTTGTATGCACTAAAACATAATTTACCAATTGTATGTGCACTACAGTTTTGATTGTATATGTACTAAAACTTAAAGTGCCAAACCTCTTTAATTGGGGATTATTTCTAATAGTTTTACAGGGGGTTGTTGAGTGTCTTGCCTTCTCTATTACTCATTCAATTTCTGATTACACGGCATCATGGATCATAATTTGGTTCCACTTCTCACTTTATTCAATTATCATGACTAGAAATATAAAGTGCAATTTTTTATAAGAAGCAGAGGTTTACACATGATAACCATGAATATGGAAACTGAACTAAAACTTGATGTAGATAAAATTAAGTGGTATAATAAGTTTGATGAAGCATATGGTATTTTGTGTTTATTTTTTTCTCCTAACTTACTCTTTCACATTAAATCTGCTAAATCACCACATGAGATTTGGAACACTTTGGAATAACTCTTTGGGAAGCAAGATGTAATGAGGGGTCATGAGCTAGAGAATGAGCTCACTAGTTTGAGTCCAAGCAATTTTAAAACTATAAAAGACTTTTTCACGAAACTTAAATTACTTAGGTTGTAATTAAAATTGTATGCTATAGAGAAAAAGGATGAACAATTGATCCTCTCTATTCTTTCTAAGTTAGGTCCTGACTACTCAATTTTTGTCTCTACCTTTCATGATTTGAAACATGCCCTAGAACCTGCATGGAGTATGACATCCTTAGATGATTTTTCCAAAGAATTAACTAGGGATAAAGACAAACTCATCCAAATGGGTACATTGAAGTCCTCCAAATCACATGCTTTTTTGAGTCATGACAAAATGATGACTTCAATAAATAAGGAGAAAAACAAAATAAGAAGGACCAAGAGCAATGAAAGGGTCAAAAATTAGATACTAAGTTAAAAGTATCATATGAGTCCTCCTCTTTATATGGGAAATCTAATAAATAGAGGATCACATGTGCCTATTGTAAGAGAACTAGGCATGATGAAACTGTAGACACCTAAATCTGGCAACCAATGACCTCTAATTAGGCTTTTTACCAAATTCCACCCAAAATGCACAATTTGGCCTAAAAACACTAAAACACACTAAATGACGTGAAATTGACATATTAAAGTGCCAATTTTGGTTAGAGTATCACTAAATGGGGCAATGTAATTTATGGGCCAACTAACTTTAATCGGTTCATTTTGAGTTAAAATGCCAATTTTACACCTAGGTGCTCTAGATTGATCTTTCCTATCAAATCTCTTGGATGAGATATGTGCCTTTGTTGTTTTATGTTGACAACATCCTAAATGGGATAATAGATCCAACACATCTGAAATCACATCCTAATTCCAATCTAGTCAACTTTTAGACCAATAACAAGGCATTCTAATCAATTTGAGTAATTTGTGCATAAAGTGCTTAATCATGCTTAGGGATGAATTAATCCAAATCAAGGTCTAATCATTAATTCCATATACATTTTTTAATATCTAATTATTTTAAATGAATATTGAATATCTACATCATTAGGTGACCTCATTTCTTGGGAAGACATCCCTAGGCCATAAATGTCCCAAATATCAAGATGCATGCCTCCCATGCCTCATCAAAGCCCTCCATGCCTCTTAATGGCTCCTCTATCCAAAATATTGATGAGAATATTTATGAATTTTGATTGTAAAACTATATTAATCCTTACCCACATATCTCAATCTTGAGATGGATGGTTTAGGTTGATTATAATCAATCTCAAAAATCTATAAATAGGCGGCCTTACCACATCTTTCTAAGCTTAATTTATGAAAATTTATAATGTAAAATTGATTAAAAAGCTTCATTAAACTAGTTTTACCATGCTAAATTGATTCCAAGCCAAGCCAAGCCATAATCCAAAGGTGCCAAGGAGAGATGGAGGTAGCCAAGCTTCCATTACCAAAGACTTCATGAGCATAAAGCTGAGCAAGCCACTACTACAAAGGCATTTGGAGCATCCAAGGAAGGTGAAGGAATTATTGTTATTTTTCCTTAATTTTTAGTTGTGTTTGTCATTTTTTTTGTTACTAAGCTCACCCTATCAACTAGACATGAAAATTTTAGATTCACGTGTTTTTGATTTGGTTTCATTCACTAACACCATACTAATCTCCTTTTCTTAGTCAAATTCTTAGATCACATAATTGCATGTCCGGTGGGACCAAACGCATCCCACACATAAATACGATAACTTTGAAACTTTAAAATCTTTATTTGGATCATTAAAACTCTTGAAATTTAATTTTCTAACTTTGTTTTTCCATTTTTTTTGGAACAGGTTTACATAGTAACCATCATCAGTTAGTAAAACCATCATTGATTGTCATATCCATCATCAGTCACTATTGGTATAATCATTTTTGGATAGATAATCATCATCAATTAGTAAGTGTAATCATCATCAGTTATAGAACTAACATTGATCACTGTGTTTTTCTTAAAATTACAAACTTGAGAGCTAATAGGCCATTTTAAAATGCTTGGTTTGGAGTCATATGAACTCCATTTTGGATGATTTTTTCTAAAACCATGTGTATTTTCCTAAATTTTTATAATTTGAAATTAATTTCGATTTAATTTTCATAGATGTTTCACAAAATTTTGAAAATATATTTAAAATTTTTCTAATCTAACATATTTGTTTTTGGGGTGATGCCTTAAGGGGAGACAGGTAACCAACATACTTGAAACTTGTTAAATCATGTTTTAGACCACCTTTTGAATGCTTTTAAAATGAATTAGGAACCTTTTTTTGGTGCTTAATGAAAAATTTACATGCTTAAGTGAATTTTTTCATAAGTTAGGCTTTCAAAGTTCAAAATCTTAAGACCAAGGGGTCAAATGAACACCACCCAATCTTTCAAATTTGGCGCTTAAAAATGAACTCATCGTTCTAAAAGTTTATTTTATTCAATAGATATTTGATCTAATTTTGTTTAGAAAAGAGAGGGTTATTGCGTGTATTCTCTTCCATTTGTCCCCTTTAGGGAACCCTTGGAATCAAAAGTGTCATTCCTATTGCAAAAAACCTAGTCTAAGGCTTAGAAAGAATGTCATCTAAAGTACTCTCCAAAAACTCGTTAAAGTTTGGGTGATATTGAAAATGACCCTAAAGTATTTCTATTAGTCTTTTATTTCATGAAAACTTAGCTTGTGAGGGGGACATCATTACCTCCCATGAGTTCTTTAGGGAAGCTTTGACCTAGAGTTTCACCTCTTAGCATTGACTTCATTTAATCCTTCTAAGTTGCACATGGGGTGTATCTGTATTTAGACAATGCACTAGACTAAGAAAACAATAGGATGTAGTGGTTGTAAAAAGGACTAGACCCTTTTACAACTATCTAATGCCATGATCACCCAATTTCCATTCTTGTCTATTGTATCATTTGACATGAATGTCATTATGCAATTGATTCCCTTAGAAATGTTTGAAAGCTTGCTAGTTTAGTCAACCCCACATTGCCATACCCTTGATAGGATTTGTAAAATTATACTTAGTTTATTTTTGTCATTTTTGCTTGGTATGTTTTAAGACTAAATTTTTTTTGTTTCCTTATAATCCATGTCCAAACCACTTTGTTTATATGTCACTATTTTGTCTAAAGAGGCATTATGCTGACCGTTTGACACCACACTTGTGCCTTGAATTTTTTTCTCTAAACTTGCTTGTGTGTGTCATTTGAGTAGTGGAGGGTAGTGTTATGCTATCCAAATCATGTCAAACCATTTTGCCTTTGATTCTTTTGAAGCATAACATTGATCACATCATACGAGCATGTGTATGCCATTAGGCTGTTTAATTTATTTCAAGACTTGTTTCCCCTTGTGCCAAAATCCATTTGTTTTAAGCCATGTAATGTATACAATTTAGACTTTTGTCTTGTGTTGTCATGCTATCCAATCTTGTCTAGCTTGTTTGGTAAAAACCTAGTTTTTAACATTGAGTTTTCAATTAACCTTGTCAAGTTTGGATTCAAACATTGATTGATTTCTATTTAGGCCTCAATTCATGGGGTTGATAAAAATATATTTCTCTTTTGGGTTGCATAACTTCAGTTAATCAATTACCAAAATTTGAAAACTATTGATGGTTTATTTGTTCAATACCTATCCTTATAATTATTTGTGCATTTATTTGGGAAAACATAGTCTTTTTTCAAAGAACCTTTTATCTTATGCCTTATGCCAACTGATCATGTTTATGTTTAATTTCATGTGTTGGGTTTATGTCAAAGTTATTTCCAAACTTATTAGATTAAATCAAATCACATCAGTATTTGTTTCAAGTCTATATTTTGATGCCATTTGGCCAAAAGTCCTAGTGTATGCCCATTTTTTTGAGCCTATATTTTGACTTTACATTTGGACAAAAGACCTAACAACTCAACTTTTCTTTCCCAGTTTAGATCTTGTTTGGAACACTTTGACCTAGACTTTTGACATGTCATTTTTTATTCAAAAACTTGACCTTTTGTTCATATGATATTTGACATTAGACATTTGATGTTAGACTATTTTATGACAAGTCTTAGCACAAATCACTTTGTAGATATAGCTCTGCCTTTTGCCCAAGTTAGACCAAGCTTAAACCATTTATCCTTTGGACATAGTTTTTTAGAGTTTGTAGAACTCTAATCCTTTTTATTTTAGAACTTTCATCATTTATGCAGAATCTGCACTTATGGTGGAGTCACATACAATCCAATTTTTGATATAATGGCTACACAAAATCCCACTAGGAACTCCTATAGAGAAAGATTTTCTAAGGAGTTTTATTATTCTCCCTACAATACTCCACATGGGGAACATAATCAAAATCAACAAAATCAAAATCAAGACATTGATTGGCATGAAGAGGCTTGTGAGTACTTTAAAGACCTAAATATAGATAATGTTGTTTAAGATACAGATCCATACCCTCTTTTCAATAATCAATACATGGAACACAATCAAGAACCATCTTATGAGCCAACTCACAACTGGGATGATATGGTTTATGAGGAAGACTTGGATGCTTTGGCTTATGTGAGTAATTAGGCTCCACCACATCATACTATTTCTATTCTAGGACCACAATATTATACCATTCCCATACCAAGACCTCATCCTTTGGCTTGTGTAAGCAATCAAGCTCTACAACACCCCTTCATCATTCCAAGACCTAGTCCTTTAGCTTTTGTGAGCAATCAAGCCCCACAAAGCCCTATCTCTACTATCTCAAGACTTAATCCTTTGGTTCATCAAATAAATCATTCTCCCCAAGGCCCTACCATTATTCAACCACAAGTCATTCCTCATCCAAAACCAATCCCATCCAAAACTCAATCGATCCAATCCTTTAAAGACTAAGTTGTGTTCTAAAATGGTATTTTCTAACTCATTAGAAACCAAAGCCAAGCCAACCAACCAATCCAAGATGTTTTTATTTAACCAACCACTTATGATAAGTCAACCTATGATGAATCACCTATTAATCCTAAACTAATTATTGAGGAGTCTCACACTAATGATCCAATATTTGTCGAGTCACTTTTTAATGATTATAACCACCTTTGGTAAAATCATTACCTTGACCATGTGCCTATTTATCAAGAGCCTCTTATTAACAAGCCAATATTTGAGGAGTTATCTCTTGACCTTTCTCCCATCCTAGAGGAGTCCCACTCTAACAAACTAGTTTTTGTGGAGCCCATTATGCCATCATAGGTAGTTACTTGTCTAAAACCAAACATTCAAATGGACATCATTGTAATAGAGTACCTATTAGATGAATAATCAAAGTTAGAGTTAGTTTCTATTCTTGAACTAACATTAGATTTAACATCAAAATCAAAATCAGCATTAGTCTCAACATTAAATTCAGAGTTTATTGAGTTATAATCATATTTAGATACAAAATATGTTCATGACTATTACAACATTGGTTATGTATGCCTTATAGATCAATTTGAATACATTTGAGATCCTTCTATGGTTCTTGAGGATGAGTATTTTAGATTGAACACAAGTTATCCTAGTATCTTCTACAAGGATTGTGTAGTCTCTCCCAATTCCATTACCATTCCACATGCCTTTACCATCAACCAAAATATCCATATCATTGACATTCCATCTCCCACTAGTGTCGATAGGTATTGATAGAATCACACTTTTATGAATTGTATCCATGGTGACATAGAAATTGAAAAAGGGAAAGAAGGCCAAGACCACATTCATATAGCAGAAGAATACTCTCCTAGTGAAACTTTTTAAGAGGTGCTAGGGGATAATCAAAGTTAAAACTTAGCATCTTCTAGTGAAACTTTTTTAGAAGTGCTAGAAGATAATCAAAGTCAAAGCCAATGTTCATTAGTGAAACCTTCTCAGAGGCACTATGGGACAATTAAGATAACTTCATTGGTGAAAACCTCATTCAGGCACCAATAGCTAAGCACAAAATTTCTTCACTGCTTGATGAAGACAAAATCAAAGATCAAATCAAAATAGCTTCCAAACTACAACCTAATCAAATGGTAGTTACTCTCAAGATCAAACAACATAAAAATATAGTGGTCCTATGATATTATAGGTCTTTAGCCCTACCACATCCAAATTTATGTTAAATTTGACATCAACAACATTATGTGTGACTAAAAGTCCCAATCTTCATTTATTTCGACACCATTATACATTCCATTATCATCTACCATTCCATTTCATAATCAAAACTACCATCCGTTATTTGTCCTTGTTTACCATCCATGGACACACTTTTTTTTGTAGAGGCTACAAGGATACCTTGTCTTGATGTTTGAAGGAATCAAAATCAATTACCAATGAAGATCTAAAAGCATTGTTGATAACCAAATCTATAGGCAGTTATTGACAAAGCAGTTATTCAGATGAGGTATGGGCTAGAAATTAACATGATCAAGTATTTTTTTTTATCATTTGTTTATTAAGATTTGCATCTCCATCTCAATATGAAAAATAGAATCATATGTCATCTACCACACCCAAGCCAAAAATATGTACCATACTTTTTCACATTGCCATGCCATTACCATTATTACATATCATTTTTCCATTATCGTGTATCCTTCCATTTACCCAATCACTTAGGGGAAACCCTCTTATCATTTTATCCAATCTATCTATACCATCATTATTTGTACCAATACCATATCATCCTATCATTCCACTCCTATTTAGAGAAAAGCCTGTTTTTATTCATCCTACCCAATCCTATTTTGATCTTTATTCATTTGGTTCTTCCCACATATTTTATGGGGGGATTCCAATCAATTTTTAATAATCAATCCAATCCATATTTATAATGATATTCTATGAAATTAGTGTGATGGATAATCTGGCAAGATATCTTTTATCCTATATCCATGTTTGTTTATGTGAGCTTGATTATAACTACCTATGGGAAAATCAATGTCTCATCAATCTTGCAACTAATTATAACCACCTATAATAAAATTAGTATCATTGACTTATGCCATTTTATCCTATTTATAAATACCTATGGTCAAACTAGGGGCAACACTTATTTATCATACACTGTCTCATCACCTGGCCATTACTATTTTCATTTGACTGGCCATTTGCTGGTTTTGAGAAATTGTTGGGACCTAGTTAATTTTTCTTCACATTTTATGTGGGTGGAACTATAGTGACTTGAGGTCCTACTGTGGGACTATATAGGTAGCACTTGATACTTGTTGAGGTTAACTTAGTCACCCTTCCCACCATGCTCTCACTATTTTTTGAGCAACCTAAGTTTAAATGCTCTCATCATTTTGTGAGCAACCTAAGTTTAAACGCTCTCACCATTTTATAAGCAACCTAAGTTTATATGATCTCACAATTTTAAGAGTAACCTTAGTTTAAAATCTCTAACATTTTTTTATCTTGAACCATTTCATGTCTCATCATTCTCGTTTGAGTTGAGATACTCCAAAATAATTCCAAAAACATTTGAAAAATTGTTAGAAAAGAACAAAAACATTGACCACTTCTTTGCCTTAAGGAATTTGGGAACCATTACTAAGCTATAATAAAATCACTTGTCACTTAGTTTTCCCATCCTTTTTATCCTTTTCTCTCATGCACTTTCCATTTTACAAGACCATTCCTCTTCTTCTATCACATCCATTCTATTTGTTTTTACCAGTTATCAATTTTATTCCCATTCCCTAGGAGAACTACATTTGGCTTGAAGTTTTTTATTGGATATTACATCCATAGAACTAGGTAAACAATGTCCACTTTCCTAGTGAAATTGAATATATCTTGACCACCCCCTTCCTTTTCTTCTATTCCCTCATTTTATTCATTTATTCAATTGTCACCTATTTTTTAGGGGTAATGTTTGTATGGATTTTATTGTATTGTTTGTTTATTTTTGCTTATTTTGTTTGTTTGTCTACTTATTTGTTTCCTTTCAGTATTATTGCCTTGATTTATTTTATGTGTGTTTATTGTGTGATTCTTTAACCACACTTATACTTGAATCCATCTATATTCATATGTTTAAATTGTCATCATGGTTTCTATAATTGGTACATTGTTTTCTATTGAGTATTGGATTATGGGAGTTAGTCCTCATGCATATTTTGGCCAAGTCCTCATGATGTTATACTATGATGCCTACCAACACATGATACAAAAAACCTTAACTTCAAGATGTCTATTTGGCAATGGTGGCATCAACATCTGTTTGGTACTGATATCCTAATTGAATACCAATCATATCGCAAATAGAGTAATTAACTAAAAAATAATTTCAACCTTTATTAGTTTGGATGATCATCTCCTTACTAGTAGGTTGTTTAAATTCATTATTACCCTCTATCTTAAGTTATCATCATCCTCAGCCAAGTTTATCATGTTTGCCATAATCATGGTCCAATGATTATAACCACCTATGGGAAAATCATTGCACATCATCCCACCTACAGTTCTCAATGATTGTAACCACCTTTAGGCAAATCATTATGTTGTCACCACTTTATTTTTTCTACCCATATAAGGGCATGTTGTTATCTTATTTTTCTATCCTAACTGGGGCAGCTCCATCTTCTCAATCATTATAACCACCTTTGGGTAAATCATTGTGTTATCATACCACATTGCCACTATCGGGGTACAATAATTATAACAACCTTTGGGAAAACCATTATACACCATCCCACTTGCATTCTCAATGATTTTGACTACTTTTTCAATATCATTGTTATTTCACCCCATCATCTTTCCTTTCTTTGGTCCCTTTGTTTCACTTCTTATCGAGGGACTATTTACCGACCTGCTTGTGCCAACCATTCCCTTAAGGGGGCATCATATAGTTATTTTATCACAATTATAGTTGAAGGCATGCAGGACCTTTTCATTCTTTGAGAATATGTTACTATGATTATAGCTTCCAATGCCTTCTCAAACAAGGGAAAATTGTAGACACCTAAATTTGGCCACCAATGACCTTTAATCAAGGTTTTTGCTAATTTCCACCTAAAATGCAAAATTTGGCCTAAAAACACTAAAACACGCTAAATGATGTGAAATTGACATATTCAAGTTCTTATTTTGGTTAGAGTATCACTAAATGGGGCAATATAATTTATGGGCCAACTAGCTTTGATTAGTTCATTTTGAGTCAAAATGCTAATTTTGCACCTAAGTGATCTAGATTGCTCTTTCTTATAAAATATATTGCATAAGACATGTACCTTTGTTATTTTATGTTGATAGCATCATGAATGGGGTAATGGATCCAACACATCTGAAATTGCTTCCTAATTCTAATCTAGTCAACTTTTGGACCAATAACAAGGCATTCTAATCAATTTGAGTAATTTTTGCATAAAGTGTTTAATCATGCTTAGAGATAATTATTCCAAATCAAGGTATAATCAATAATTCCATAGATATTTTTGAATATCTCATTATTGGAAATGAATATTAAATATCTACATCATCAGGTGACCTCATTTCTTGAGAAGACATCTTTGGGCCATAAATGCCACAAATATCAGGACTCATGCCTCCCATGCCTCATCAAAGCCCTCCATGATTCTTAATTTCTACTCTATCCCAAATATTGATGATCTTATTTATCAATTTTAATTGTAAAATTAGATTAATCCTTAGCCATACATCTCAATCTTGAGATGGATGGTTCAGGTTGATTCTGATCAATCTCAAACATCTATAAATAGGAGGCCTTACCACATCATTTTTAAGCTTAATTTATGCAAATTTATAATGTAGAATTTATTACAAAGCTTAATGAAACTATTGTTACCATGCCAAATTTATTCCAAGCCAATCCAAGCCATAATCCAAAGGTGCCAAGGAGAGATGGAGGTAGCCAAGCTTCCATTGTCAAGGACTTCATGAGCATCCAAATAAGGTGAAGGAATTCTTATTATTTTTCCTTACTTTTTAGTTGTGTTTGTCATTTATTTTTGTTACTAAGCTCACCCTAGTAACTAGGCATGAAGATGTTAGCTTAGTGTGTTTTTTATTTGGTTTAATTCACTAACACCATACTAATCTCCTCTTCTTAGTCAAATTCCTAGTTCACAAAAAATATATATATGTGAAAAAATAGATTGATCATTTAACAAAGATGATTGAGAAAAACAACATCAATGTCCCTAATACAGTCAAATTAACCTCATCAACATAGGAGTATTTTAATGCAAAAGGAATTATTAAGGGAAAAATTAAGGGCAAGGCCCTTGTTGTATTAGCATCTCAGCCATCCACATGGGTGATTGATTCTAGTGCTTTACATCACATGGCTTCTTCACAAGACTTGTTATCATCCTTAGAGCCATGTTCTATACCATCTATTCTAATAGGTGATGATACTTATGTTGAAGTTTGTGGGAGAGGATCTATTGAAGTTAATGATGGAACATTTGAAAATGTCTTATGCATTATATCACTATCAACTAATCTCCTATCTATTTATCAAATCACCCACATTAGATCAGGCAAGAAAGTTGAGTTTACTCCAGATTCTATTATCATTAAGGAGATGCATAGTAATACTATAGTGGCCATTTGGAAATTAAATCACCTATCAATATTTTACACCTTCTCAAATTTTTCTCTTGATTAGCCTTCTACTACATTGTTCACTCATTCTGATGGAGTGATAAAACTATGACATGAGTGATTTGGCCATCTAAACTATTACTACTTAGAACAACTCAGTCAACAAGATATGGTAATAGGGTTGCCTTGTGTTCATTTTTATGATGGTGTTTGTGAAGGTTGAATTCTTTCTAAACATCTCAAAGATAAATATGACAAAGGCAAATCATGGAGAGCCACTAAAATTTTGGAGTTAATTCATAGTGATGTTTCTGGACCATTTCCAAAGCCTTCATCCAATAAGGCTAGGTACATACTTACCTTCATAGATGACTTCTAAAGGTATACTTTGGTATATTTTATTCAACAAAATTCTAAGGTCTTTGACCATTTTAAGGATTTCAAGGCTCTTATTGAGAAACAGTCAGGGAAAACCATTAAAATTTTTTGCACTGATAATAGTGGTGAGTATGTTAATCATCACTTTGAGTAGTTCTATACTTCTAAAATGATTGATCTAAAATGAAAAGTTCCATATAGTCCTCATTATATTGGTGTTGCAAAATGTAATAACAAATTTTTGAAGGAAATGGCAAATTGTATGATACACTCCAAATCACTTACACCACAATATTGAGTAGAAGCCATTAATTATGCTTGTTATAGCCAAAATCATGTTCCTCATAAAGAATTGAAATGTATAACTACTTTTGAAGATTAGATAAATATAAAACCTAAATTTAAGCACTTTAGGGTATTTAGATCTCAAGCTATGGCCCATATTTCTATGAAGAAATGTACGGCTATAGAATGTCATAGTAGAACTTGCATATTTATTGGGTATGAAAAAGGTGTTAAGGGATATAGGCTTCTTTATCCTAACACACATGATTTTTTCATTGATAGGAGTGTACACTTTCAAGAGGGTCCATTATATTCCACACACGATACTTCTCCCTCCTTTTTGGACTCTTTGGGATATGATGATAGTTTAGCTGATTTAGATCATCTAGATCGGATACCTATTAATGAAGATTCTTCTTCTAGTTTAGATGATGAGGATAGTGATAGAGATTCACCTCATTCCATTCAAAATCACATTTTTGAAGTTGAATAATCTCCCCTTGATTCTCTAATTTTAGGTCTTCTTTGGGCTAGATAGACTCTATAGAGTGAAGGTGATTGGGTTGTAGATCCATCAGATATTAGATGGACTTGTTCACAATTTCAAGGTGTTAAACATGTTTTCATTTCTTATGCTTTTGATCAACAATTATTTCATGAAGCATCTGGCATTCTTGAGTGGGATATAGCTATGCATGAAGAGTATAATTCTTTAATTAGGAAGCACACATGGGATCTAGTATCCCTTCCTAAGGGAAGGAAACTTGTTTGATGTAGATGGATCTATCAAACAAAATTTATAGTAGATGGGTTGGTAGATAAGCTCAAAGCACGATTGGTAGCAAAAGGATTGTCATAAGTTCCTAGAATAGACTATACTGAAACATTTTCTCCAATCACTAAAATGAACTCTATTCAACTCACTCTTTCCATTACCACAATTTATCATTGGGATGTTCATCAGATGGATTTAAAGAGTGCCTTTCTTTATGGTGACTTTAAGGAGGAGATATGTATGGAACAACCACAAGGTTTTATGGAAGATTCTTCCTTAGTGTGTAAACTTTAGAAATCTATCTATGGCCTCAAATAGGCCCCTCAGGCTTGGTATGCTAAGATGGATTCATTTATTATCATAGTTGGGTTCAGTAGATGAAATTGTGATTTGAATGTCTGCATCTTATGGTAGAATAATTCACTCTTGATTCTAGTTTTATATGTGGATGACCTATGGATCACAAGGAGTTATTCATCCTCCATTGTAGCAGTGAAAACTACTTTACATGATAGATTCTCCATGATTGACTTGGGTTTGTTACATTATTTCCTTGGCATTGATATTTCACAGTCTAACTCAGGGATTACCATTACATAATCTAAATATGCTCTTGATTTTATTACATGATTTCACATGGATTTTTGTAAGCCAACACTGACTCCCTTTCTTTATAGAGTTAAACTAGAGGTTGAGTGTTCTTCTCCATTGTTTGATGCTACTTTATATCGACAACTTGTTGGTAGCCTCATCTCTCTGACTCACACTAGCCATGATATTTCATATGCAATGGGCATGGTCTCTAGATTTATGTAAACACTACATGAGTTGCACTTGAAAGCAACCAAATGGATTCTCCACTACATTCAAGGTACTCATAGTTTTGGGATTCACTATGGAGTAGACATTGTTGTTAACTTGATTGGGTACATAGATTTATACTGGGTTGGTGATATTCAACATCACAAGTCTACTTTAGGATATAGTTTCTCACTTGGTTTAGGACCAATTAGTTGGTATAGTAAGAATCAAAATGTTATTACTTTATCATCTATTGAGGTTGAATATAGAGGGGCTATTAATGTTGCTACTGAAGCTATTTGGCTTAAAGATATTCTTACTAAGTTTGGTATATAGTTCAAGTGACCCACAATCATTTTTTGTGATAACAAAATCACCATCTAGATCTACAAGAATCTGGTCCAACATTAGTGGACCAAGCACATCAAGATTCATATGTACTTCATTTGATAACTAATTCATGGACAAGTCATTGATCTCAAATTTTGATAGAATATATAAAAAATAGTTGATATCTTCACCAAACCCTTCTTTGAGATTAAGTATATTCACTTGCGTGCTCTTCTTGGGGTATGGGCTACATCAACATCATATTCAGGGGGGGCTTTTAGTCCTCTTCTTCTTTTCTCTATTTTGGGGGGAGTTTTTTCCTATGGGTTTTCTCCTTTTCCTCCACTTTGTGAGAGTTGTATTGTACTTGGGTACCTCATCAGGCCATGTTGTTGAGACCCAATTTTGTTTACCCACCTAAGTTATGCTTAAGGGGGGATATTAGTGTAAAATATTATTTTTTTTGTATTTATGGATTATTCCTACATATGTATTTAGCTTGCTTAGGTGTAATATTGAGGTCACATAAGTGTCATAATGAGGTAGTTAATGTGCACATTCATATGTGAAAAATATAGTCAAATTGGTGGGTAAGGATACCCTTGACATTTACCCACCAATATTGACATATTTCACAAACCATTTGGTAATTGTCTTGTGTTCATATTGCCAAATGTCTTGCCTCTATGCCTCTATTGTTCCTATAAATACACCTCTCATCTAAGCTATTTTTCATGGATTTATGAATGTAATATTATTATAATTTTTCTCTATTTTGATTTCAATCTCAACAATGGAGTTCTAATTCTATTTGTTTTACATTTTTAGTTCATGTGTTTGATTTTATCAGTTGGATCTTGGATAATTCCATCAATCTCACTATCTTTGCATCATTATTATTCAATAAAATGAATTTTATATTATCCCTTGTCATGTGGATTAATCAACCACTGTCTATATACCATTTCATATCTTCATATTAGATGTTAAAGGTAGTTTAAGCTAACATAAATTATTCTCCTTTAGTCTTGTGCTCATCCTTCACCTTATCCACAGGTTCTAATTTCTTGATCCACTTCTTATTGGTATGAATATATACCCTTTTATCTTGACTAATCTTCCTCATATGCCCCATCTTGCAATCCCTTTAAATATGTCCTCTCTAATCAAAATTATAGCATAGAATTATGCTTCTACTATTGAAATGGATATTCACCATATTCTTCCATGATGAATTTATTCTATAATAATGTCTACATTCATATCTCTATGTCCATATTGATTGCATGATAAATAGTAACCATTGAAAGGATTCGCATACCTTGTTTATCTGATGTTAAATGATGATCCTCTACCATTGTTGTCTCTTAAATGAGTCACATTCTTCTTGATTTGTTGATGACCAATTTTAGTCTTAGATTTGAGAGTTTATGCATAGGTGTTTACTCTATTAGTACCATCACTTCTTGATATTCCATTATCCTTTGAGGTTTGACCCTCATTTTTTTTCATCTTCTTTTAATCCAAGACTTATCTTTTCATGTGGAGACTTCTGACTATTCAAAATACTACAAAGGATTTTGGTGCTCTTTTCAAATTTTTGATGTGTTTTTAATTTGACTATTGTCTTATCCAATTCTACCTTCAAGGAATTGATTTATATTTCAATCTTGATGCATTCTTCCTCCTTAGTCTTAAAACTTGTAGTGACAATCTCAATCTAAGTTTCCAAATATTTGATGATCTCTTCATGTTCATTAGTGTTGTTAATTAGTATATCTTCAAATATATTGATTTTTTCCTCATAATTCATAACCAATGATCTCAATTTCTGATTCTTCCTTCTTTGAAACTTTAACTCCTCTACAAAAATCACCAATTATACCTAAAGGTTCATTTTATTCTTCATCATCCATAAGATGTTTCCCTTTTGAACAACCCTCATTTTTTGTTCCTATATCCATTAATAAGGTTTCATTACCATCATGATCACTATAGTCATTATCACTATCAAATGTACTTGTGTTACTTACCTTAGAGGAGCTACTATCTTATTTTATATAAAAATTTCTCTTGTTCTTGAATGACCCTTTCTTGCCTTCATACTTCCTAAAACTCTTTTTGATATTATCAAGATTATATAACTTCTTCTCGTCACCATGATTCTCATCATACTCTCCATCATGCTCATTCTTATCCTTGTTAGGAAATTTAGATGAAAAGTGAGCAATCTTACCATAGTTAAAGAATTTGAATAACATCTTGTCCTTGTACTTACCTGATCCTTTCCTTAGTTTTTTGATAACCATAAATTTTATCTTATCATCATAAATGTTTGTATCAACTTCATTCTTGAAATTTTTACCTGGTGAATTTTTCTTAACTTTGAATGCAGATACTTTCTTGTAAGGTCTTCCATCAATAGTTAGTAAAGATGCCATGAAGCTCATCCATCTGTATTATGTTAGTATCTTTGATCTTCTCCACAACAGACACTTTTGAGTCAAACTTAGATGTCAGGGATCTTAGTAACTTTTGCACTAATTTTTCTTTGTCCAGGTTCTCTCCTAGACCTCTGATGACATTTACCACTTCATCTACTCTTAATAGATAAGATGTAATGTTTTCACCCTCCTTCATTCTCATATTTTCATAATGTATTCAATGGGTTTACATATTTGACAACTTCATTTTGGTGTCTCCTTAATATATGGTATGAAAATTTTCATATATCCCTTTGGATATATCACAATGCATGACCTTTAAAAATTCTACCTCTAAAAGACCACATAAGATGGCATTCATTGCCTTAGAGTTGTTCTTAATTTACTTCTTGCCTATTGCATCAATTGGTGGTGTAGAAGGTGGATTTAATCCATCAACAATATATTTATTATTATCATATCCCAAGGAAATTATATAGGTATTAATTTTCATGTTCTAAATTCATATTTAGTTCCACCAAAGATAGGAGCCTTACTGGTTGAAAAACCTCCTTGTACTTGATGACTAGACATGCTTGTGCTTCTAAGATCACCTTTAAGCTATTATCCATAATTAAAAGGAACAAGATATAATACCAATTTTTATAATCATAATAAATGAGATGGTGGGGTGAATGAATGTTTAAAAACTTTTTTCTACTTATGATCAATCATTTATGAACTATGAAATCAATACAGTGATATAACAATACATAAAAAACCATTCATATGAGCATAACATAAGAAAAAACATATATGGGAAGGAAATGATCACTATAAATGGAATATTAACATATAATAAAAAATAACCAAATTATTTTTATCACCAACTCAACTTGGAGCACCAACCCCAATAAAGTTAAGCACCTACTTGCAAGGAAGCACCAAATCCCTAAGTGACTCAGTACCAATTAATTCAACTCATAAATTTTAATCACCACACATTTTATCTTATATTATGGTCTCATTTAAATACCTCCTTATAATCAACCATTCAATATTTTATTTTCTTATGTTTCACATATCTAAATAGGCCTAAACTACTTTGTATATATACTATACTAATGATCACACACCACTTGGTCAGCCACACACCTTAAAACTATTATGTCATCCATAAAATAGATATTATAACATATTATTAACATTATTAAAATGTAATTTCAACCCACTTTGGTCTACAACAACTCAATTAGACCTTATTTCTTCTTTAGGTCTCATGGAGACCTCATTACATTAGGTCTATCCTCTTAGTGCCAAAAGTTGATCCTCTTGGCCCTATATAACTCTTTCCAACAATAAAATCCTATTTATTAAATTATAAAATTAGCTTTATCAATATCCTACATTATTTATTATATCTATATCTTTCTTTCATATCATGAAAACTCCTTTAGGACAAACTGCCCTATTAGGCCTATGCACCTCAAAAGTATATCTTGAAAAATGAAGCTTAAACACCCTTAAGCTACTAAAATTTAAAAAATGAAACATGTAAATAGGTTTTAAATTAACTCAATGTCATCACCAAATTATTTTAACACTTTTAATTAGGATATAATGGGTCAAGAACATCTCTGCAACTCACTCATTCAAAATTACCAATTTAACTCAAAAACCTGTCATGATGAATTAGACTTCCAACACCTATGTAGACACTTGTCATGACTCATGATGTATGTAAATGGTGATATTATATCTAAATAAAATACTTATATAGAAAATTAATGTGGTATAATTCCAAATATTAGTCTTGCAAACCAATTTCTTAACTTTATATCACACAGTCTTATTTGAACCAAACGGGTCATTTTGTGAGCAACTTTTTCACTATATAAACTAAAATTAAAGGATTATAAAATAAATATCATGAATTATAATTCATAAATAACTCCTTAATTCACTTATTTTCATCAATATATCATGCATAAACCTTCATACCTATCTATTTATCTCTTCTTGGGTTTTTCACTATTCACACCATTAGGTCTATCTATGACTAGCTAACTTCGATGACCAAATTAGAATAATTTAAGGATATAACCTATCAAAAAATCATAATGGACATGAAAAATGAGTCTCTATATTATTATCCCATCCATTTTATCTTCTTGACTAATACAACATTTGAGAGATACAATAACTTCTTGATAAATAAGCTTGCATCTATGCTTTTTCTCTCTTATTTGACTAACCACCACCACCTAGAGGTATATTTGATATTTTAATACATGTTAAAATATATTTTATATGAATTTTAATCCATTTTTATCTTATTTTAATAATATATCTCACATTAGGTCCTTATTAGGGTTTTAGGGAGGTTTAACATAGGCTTTGGTGTTAATGATTGTTCATAAAGGATTACCCCTTAAATCTAAAACTAATTCTTTAAGATCTTAAATAGGACCCTTAAAAATATATAATTAATATATCATATACACATATATATGTTATACATTCTAACTAATGTCTGAAAGTGCTTCTCGGGTCTTTAGACTTCATTCTGTGAACTCAAAAAGGCTTAAAACATTTATTCATACAATTTCCTTCAAACCATGCCCTCAAAATTTATGAAAATACCTAAATTTTTTTTATCTCACCTATTTAAATTATCACATTTGCATACTTACCTTTAAATCTTATATTCATACCTCATTAGGATAGGCAATGTCTATGAGTGGTCTAGATATAGACCTAGACTGAAGGTCCTACCCCTATAGGCTCACCCTAAAACCCTCATGAATGATATTACACATTTATGCCATGGTAAAATAGTGAAAAAAAACCTTCACATGCTTTTTTCATTCATTTTTCATGCACATATCTCTTCATGTCATGATTAGGCTTCTTAAGCACTTTGACATCAATGACCTGTACCTTCATATAAATATAAGACATTAGTTTCCTTCAAATTCCATCTTGCCTTGAAATTATCTTTTGAATTCAACTTCTCTGTTGCCTTCAAATTCTCTCTTAATGAAAACATTAATGACTTGTACCTTCATGACAATAATCTACAACATCCTTAGTCTTGTTTGACATCAACCTTCATAAGATGCACCTTTGACATCAATGAAAATACTAAACAGATACAAGAACACTCAAATTAATAAAATAAAAGAATGCTACACCAAAATATATGACAAAAATTCAAGAGGGATAATTTTCCAAATTGTTATACAAGGTTGATCACCTAGAGGATACATTCAAATATATTCATACAAATTTGATAGAAATTGACCATAGCATAATGGAGGAAGACTAGGTATAACTCATACATGATATATCAAAAAAAGGATGTGGGATTGAAACCTTGAACCAAAATTAGTTCCATAGATGAAGTTGGATTTCTAGGAGATACTTCCTACTTCATGCTAGTAGATATTATAATCAATATTTTACTCAACCAGGATCATAATTATATTTTATTCTTCAACTAGTCGCATGTCACTACTATCTAAGCTATTAAAAGAGTAATGGGTTTAATTAATTAATAAAATCATATTATGAAGTATGAAAATAAGGGTTCAAAAGAAGTAGTAGTAGTCACTAATTATCTAAACACTACTAAACAATAATATGACATCAAACTAGAAACCATTCCCAATGCCACCAATAGATACATAGTTAAAGTAGTAGCATGAGAAATATACTTTACCAACAAGCAAGATGGTAAAATACCTAAAAGGGAAATGGTGGTGTTTGATATGATGTCAAAAAAGACCAAATTCAACCTCTATCAAGGTTTGATGGATAAATTAAATGCTAAAAATTAGAATATCAAGAGAGGTAAGCACAATTATTGCTATGGAGCTCTATTACTTTACCTATCTATGTACAACACAAATACCCTCCCAAGTGAAACCAATGAAATAGAATGGCATAAAACAATGACCATAAGATAAAAAGTCAAAACCATCTAGATAATATGTTTGGGGAACAATAATTTGTAGCTATGATAATGTGTGGAATTGTTTACACCAAACCCTTAGTTCATGGTTTTATATTTCACTACAAATAGTATAAAATTATCATAAAGTATTTTACTTTGCTTCCACATTTGACTACATTATATATGTCCATCTTATCAACATACTAAAATTGTTCCATCATTATAATAAGAAGTGTTAGATAACTAAATTGAATAACTTGTTCCCATCATCTAGTCCTTTCGATGAGGCTTGGGGAAGTTTGGTCAAATTGACATGCAAGAAACTATGAAAGAGTTAGTGGTAAAATTACTAAGATCATCATCCAGTGGAAATGTAGTAGAAGAGGATGAAGACATATATGAATCTATGAGAAAAATAACAACACCAAAGGAAAAAATAAAATAAGGGAAAATGACTTCAGTTACAAGATACATAATAAATAAGTGTACCAATATATGTACAAGTACCTAAAAAGTGCAAGCCAACCCAATCCATCAGAATAGATGGTGGATCCATGGGTGGTAATTTTGTTCATAGAATAAAACCAGGAATACATACCCCACTAAAAATAGATAAGATTCCACCCAAAAATAAATTAAATTACAATACCACAAGGGATAAATATATCCCCACACATTCAGAGTAAAGTTCCTAAGATCCCCACATCAATATCTCTGATACATCATCAAACACGTAGAATGAAAAAGGAATAAATACATACTAAGATGCATATATTATGTTGGATATAAACCATAAATAAGTTTTTGAATCATTATCCAAGTTAAATACAAAACAAAGGGAAAAATAAAATAAAGACAAAGAGTCTGTAAAAAAATAAAAGGCCAAAATTGATAATAAGGATCAAGAAGACACTACAACCAAATAGACAACAATTGATGCATTGATAAAAAATAAAAAAGAAAGAAAAAGAAAAATAGTAAAAATAAAAATAGGAAGAAGAACAAAAAAAGAAAGAACAAAAGGAGAAAGAGGAAAAGGAGACATAAGAAAAAGAGAAAAAAAAAATAAAGAACAAAAACTAGAAAAAGAAAAAGAACAAAAAGTAGAGGAAGAGAAGAAAAATAAAAACGTGATAGAGGATGCCACCCGCCTAACTGAAGAAAATAAAAATAAAAAGGTGGAAGATGATGCTACCATCCCAACCAAAGAAGTGAAAAAAAATTAGAAAAATAAGTTGCCCAAAAAGTAGAATAATAAAAGAAGAAGGCGACTAAGAATGTCACCAAAAACATTGGCAACATACAAAAGAAATTCATAGTAGATGTTAGGAAAAACATACATGCCCAAACACCACAATCACTATTTTTACCCAAGTAACCAATTTCCACTTCCACTAAATAATTTACCACCAATTCATCCACCCTCACTCTAAACCCCCAAGATTCCTTCACCCAAATTAAAGCAATTTTAGCCTAATGTCAAAAATTCAACATCATCCATTTGTCTTCCACCCTTACTAAAAAAACACCACAAGGAACTAATATCAAGTTAAATGAATTGACTGTTAGCCAAAATTAGCATTTGGGAAAAATATTTTAGGGTAGTTCATAGTGTGATTAGATGTTGAGATGCATAATATTAGAGAAAACACTACAAGATACCATCTTGGAGATTACAAAAGTCATGGAATAATTTGAAGTAGATCATTATATTCCAATCATTCAATAGTTCATTAAAACTTTGAAAATATTTATCAACCATTAAGGTATCACCAGGGAAGATTTGAAAAACATTAGGGATAGTGAAATATAAGAGTTCAAACTTGAACAAAATACTAAGCCCTTGGAGGAGAACAAACATCATACTCTAGTCAAACAACTTATTGGCTCTCTACATAAATTAATATCAGATGTTGGTTCATATTTTGCTTTCAATCTTGGGTGGTAATTGGAAACACTAGAGGAAAATAAGGCCTTAGACAACCTTGAGGAAGAATTAAACCAATTCATATCCTAGTATGATATTTCCAAAGATCCCATAGGCATAGAGAAGGTGAGAATTTTGTCACTAGGTAAAACTTTCTAGGATAAACATCAATATAGAGTAAAAATAATAATTGAGATTGAAGAATTAGGATAACTGATAAATCATTTCATGGGAAAATTGGATAAGTTTATAAAAGAGATGGAAACCTCATTCAATACTAATGTAACTCCTCCCACCCCTAATGACATCATTGAACTGACTTATAAAAATATACATTTAGAATAGAAAGCCCATTGAGTCATCAGTAACCTCAAAGAATGGAAAACCTTTGAGACCAAGCTTTTTAATAAACAATAATTTTTACCCCAAGTCCAAAGTCTTTAACTAACTCTGTGATATTCTTCAAGTCTGGCTTGTCTCAAGGATAAGAGAAAAATCTAAGTCTAGGGATAATGTTGGTGGGTTTATTTAGCAAACTCTATATCAAATCACAGAGGTCTAAGGTCATACCATGACATAGTTTAGAACATAGGAATTTACCATAACATAAATTTCACCATGGCATCCTATGAAGATACAAATATCAAAGCGATAGAACATTGGAGTATATCATTGTATTTAGACTTAATAAAATAGATAGATGGAATGTCATTGAAGATATCACATTTTTGTATTGATATATCATATATAATCATTTAGAGATATTAATAAATATACTTAAGAGATATTGAATCTTTTTGTGTTATCTGAATTCATAGTTACATATGAGTATTTATTTGATATTAATATTTGTATTATTATATTTGGTTTTTTTTATGCATTGTAATAAAATGGAAATGATATTTTATATCTTGATCATAATGGGCTTGTGCCTTATTTTACACAAAAAATTAATAATTTTATCAATTAATCCCATTCTACACATGATAAAACATTTTGGTAGTTGATAGCATTCCAATATTGTGTATAATTAGCACATGACCATTCTAAACAAGATAAAAATAATATGAACAACCACATTCTAACCAATATTTTGTAACACAAACTTTACAAGATTTTTTAGTGGATTAATAGACATAATAATATATGGTGGAACCCTATTATGGAATCATCACATCAGAGTTGCATATGTTATTCATAGTATAATTAATTGTACCTAGTGGCATACCATAGAGAATTGGACATGAAATGTATATGAACAAGGATGTTGTGTATGTTGATATTAAATTTAGATTATTGTATTTAGTTTTTACAATGAATTGTGATTAAATAGACATTATATTTTATATCTTGTTTTTGAATGAGCTTGTTACTACTTTTACACAAGACATTAATAAGAATTTTATCAATTGATCCCATTCTACACAAGATAATAAATGTTGATAATTGATAATATTCTAATCTTGTGTAGAATGAAAACATGCCATTCTACACAAGATAAGAAATAATAATATAAAAATCCATATTCTAACCAATATTATATAACATAATTTTGGGTGGACTATTTAATGGAGTACTTGACATTATAGTATACCATGGAACTATATGATGGTACCATGACATTAGACATATACATAAGTGATTAATGGTATAATTTATTGTACCTAAAGGCATCCCATAAATAATTAGACCTAAAATATATATTCACAAGTACAAGATGTGTCTATTTGATATTAACTTTATGTTATTGTATTTGGTATTAAAAACGCATTGTAATTTTTGTGCCTTGACAAAAACACCCCATTTTCTAATTTTTGAATGGGGACCCACTATAGTTTGAATATATTTATTTAGGGTCATATAATCCTTTTACATTCATGAATCTAATTTTAATTTGAAAAAGTATAAGGTTATCCTAGAAATATACATTTTCAAAAGTTTTAATTATGGAAATCAAATCTTGAATGACCATTTTAATTCATCTTGAACCTTGGGTTTTCATAATTTTCATGATTTATTTGGACCAATAGAAATATTATATTTCATCCTAGTTTCCTTTGTTTTCATATGTTCATAAGGCCATCGACAAAGACTTTTTAAATAATTCATGTTCATTACATACCTTTATTTATCAAATATCAAGATAGGTGACATTTTTACATTGCCTAGATCCTTTAGTCATTATGAAAGTTCCTAAGCCTTTATTATTTCTAAGTTTCAAGAGTTGGACATGTGGTATTACTATGTTACATGGACCACTTAAATATTTAAATAAAATTATAAGTGAATTAGTTACTAAGATCTGATAACATGCCTCATGACATATTTACATGAAACTGAAACCGTGAAAGATTTAAAAACAAATTCAGTCATCTAATGGTTCTAAAGTCCCACATTTTTTAGTTTTTAGTAGGGGATATAATTTTGTTAAAATAGAACCACATAAGGATTATACAAGTATAATGTCCATAAGGCCTCATGATATAATACCTTAAAGCTTCCAATCTATGAATAAATGATAGTTGGCACAATTTTATTGGTTCATAGATTCAAAGAAGAAATACACAATTAATGGCTTGATGGTCCTATGGATCTAAGTCTTCATGCCTCTAAGGCCCAAATATCATGATCAACATCCTATTACTCAAATTATTTGAATATATGTACATAGTTTAAATGGTTTAGTCACCTATGCCTTAGAGCCTTTGAGTCCCTATGAGCCTGAGATTGCTCCACGTGGCACAATTACATCAACTCATGCCCCTAAAACATATAAATCAAAGATTAAAAAAATAAGGGATTAAGTAAGTGATAAGTAAACATGTGTCACAATCTAGGGTATGCATTCCCAAAGTGGATGTAAATAAATTTGATATAATATTAAAGAATATAGTAAGAGATAAAGTCACAACTATCTCAAATAAGATGACTAGACACATACAAGTTAACAAAAAGTCACCATATGGTAAACACATAAAATCATGAAAACTGATAGGTGAATTTAAATTGAAAAGGTAATGAAATCAAAATATGTTATTCATATTTTGAGTCAAATTATTTGATCATTTAAGGCACAACATTTTGGTGATATAAGGAAAATCTGAGCAAAAGGTAAGTCACTTCACCATCAATCTTCAAGTAAACATTATAATTTCATGTTTTCTTGCAACTAGAATCCCTAGTTTTTTAGTGAACCTATAGAGATAATTCATATAGTTAGTGAAGTGATTATAAATCTAAAAATTAGTGAAATAACTTCTTCAAAACTAGCATGCATATATTATTTGATAAAATCACCCTGGAGTTCAATTTCTCGTATTACTCGGTGTTCCATACTCTACACATGACCAATTATCATAGGATGAAAATTAGTACATTGATGACCTACTTCCCATGAAAATTATGGAACTTCATCAATCAGTGGTGCAACCAAAGGCAATGCCTTATATCGACAGGTTTAGATTTTTTTTTTAATGGTCCTTATCATGGAGATTGTTTGCACCTTAAGAAATTCAAAAAAGTAATTAATTACATTTTTAGAAGGAATTTGAGATGTATCTTAGGATACCAAGGACTAATATTGCCTATAATAAAGTCTCATCCAATGTATGGCTTGAGCATAATAGTGTTGAAGGAAAATTGAAACAATGGATACTAAAAGGCCAAAATTTGAATCCCAAGGGTGTTATCTCTTCCAATGGCATCATGAAATTCAAGACTAGGATTAGGATAGTTATGGATATTTAAATATATTGTATAAATTTCCAATAATTACTTATGTATAAGTAGAATGGGTCTCTTTGATGGACATTTTTTTGATGTTAAATAAAATTATTGTCTTAGGAGACATTATATGTGTTAGGCTAAAGATCCAAATGTATAAACATGAACAAAGGCTTGCAGATGTAAAATTTTATATGATGTCATATTTAATGGATGTAGTCCTTGGCATAATTCATAGGATAAATAGATAATTGTGGTAGCCAGAAACAAACTATGTTGATAATAAAATTTCTGAGGATTATTCCTTCATGTTTGTCTACAAATATAGAAATGAGATCCAAAGGATTTATGAAGAAGTCTATTCTCATGAATACTAAGATATTAAATTCATTCAGATGCCTTAGCTATCTAATAACTTGAGAATAGCCATAAATAAATGGGGTTATTATTGGTATTACCCCAATGTGACAATTATTAGGATTGTATGAACAAGGGTACTAATTTTATTCTTACCACACCATGTCCTTGAAAAAATTATAGAATAAAAGGTTGCTCACTAGATTTATAACAACATATATTATGAGCTAGGATAGAAACATTTGTATTATTAATTCAAAACTCCTTAGAGTATTGGGTAGCTCCAATATGTGGTAAGGGCCCAATTACACAAAGTTTGGAAGGTGAAATCCCATTATAATTTTGAATGAGGTCTAGTTTAGATAATGGGATCCTAAAAATAAAATGAAGAACTATCTTACACTCTTAAATAAGAATAATAAGGTGAAAATCACATATGATCACCAAGGGTATGAGCATGATTTAATTTTCATGAATGCATCATATGGAACAAAGGTATGGACTTGAATGAAAAAAAAACAAATGTCCATGATGTTCACCTAAACCATCCAATAAAATCATGATATCACAAAGGATCAAACAAATGAGATGGTGGAATAATCATAGATAGCATGGAGTCATGAGTGGCCCCCAACTCAACCTTAGGACTTCATAGGCCTGAGCCAACACCCCTCTCCTATATCAAAATAAATAGATTTATAAGATGGGGAGTCTAGTAGCCAAAGGGAATAAAAACTCCATATAATAAAAGAAATTATTAGAGGTCTTCCTATTCTCCATCTAGCTTCATCTCATCTAGTTTCCACTACCACAATTTTGAGCACAATTACTACATTGGATAGGACTCCATCTCCTCAAGACAAGAAAAGGAGCACATTATCTATGGAACCTATACTTTTACATAATATAGTCATGCAATTAAGTCTTTCAAAATTTTAAAAAGCTTATTCCCTAAACTAGGTCCATCTCCTTTCATTCCCCCTTCCACTACCATTTTTCCACTTTCCATTCTTTCCCCACAAGTTGAAGAATTAGCCTCTTCTACTATGTCTCCTTAATTTAATTCATATTCACTTTAACATCATGTTCCCCCATAGCTAATTACCAAAGTACATCTAAAGTCCTTCTAATATCATACAAATATCAACAATTAGAGCAAAGACCATCATTTGGTCAAACTATTATAGAAGAATCCCTTGTCAATGAGGAAGAAGAGGAAGAAGAAAATGGACATATAATATATTTTGTGGACTATGAAACTAATAAGGAAGAAGAAAATAAATGAATGATGATGGAAAAAAAATTAATGGTAAGTGAAGATAAATCCCAAGGTAATGAAGATGAAGAAGTTAAGTTATAAAATGTAAATATCTGAGCTTGGGAAGCCTAAAAGAAAGAGAAACACCAATTGGTTCCCTAGATCAAAAAATCTATATGGTAAAGCAAAGTCAAAATATGAGTGAGGTGGTGATTTTCCTTGTTTCTTTTATTTCCATTGTAAATACTTCAGCTGATGATTTCCCTCTAGCCATTTCAAGGCCAATATTATCTCGTTCAGTTGATTCTTCCATTCTTTCAACGTACACACAAATAAAGACTCTTAAGAAAGGATTCCATTTTGAGAATATGGTATCACTTTTAATTTTTAATCCTAGAAACTCAGCAGTCCCTAGGAAGTCTTCATATCAATTACAGCTACTTATGCCAAAATCCTCACCTATACAATTAGCTACCTTGAAATTTGAAAAGGCTCATTGCTTGAATAAATTCATAATTGAATTTATCCCACAAAGAGAGCCTTCACCATGGAAAAACATTGTATATCCACCATTATAATATATAATTCAAATAAGTTTTTCATTATCACCTTAAATATTGACTCCTCTATTACTAACTCCTCTGACGACACCTCCACCCTCTACCTCTTAAGACCCAAGTCCATCAGAATAAGAAGGGGAACTTATTATTCCCTAATGGGTTACATAAATGTAAGGAAAAGGGGATGAGAGAAAGAATTTGGTTGTTAATAAATTACCCACAATCTCCATTGGGTTTGATAGAGTGGTAGTATTCAAAGGGTGAAGAGGAAGCTAGTAAATGTAGACGTAAGGTAAAAAATTAAGTCTGAAAAAAGAAAATATGTTTCCATAAACAAATAAATATAAAATTAACCCTAATGATCTAACTGAGTATACATAAGATTTGTTGTTTTTGTGGATTACACTACATAAGTGATGAAAAATATGTACAAAATTAAAAAAGATACATAATAAATGTTAATGTAGAGGCAAATAATGCATGCCCCTCATGAAATTATTGATATTTATGGAATGTATCCAAATCATTATATAACATATTAAGTAACATTCAAGTTTATAGAGGAGATAACCAATCAAAAAATACAAGGGTCCTAAAATTATGGAACTATCTGAAATAATATGATAAAAGTCTCACTTTATTGATTCAATGTTCTAGGAGTAATGCTTATAATCATCTAAACTTAATGTATATCCAAGATGCAACATGGACCTTTAATTATGTAATTACAAAGAGGGATGCTACCCTTAATTAACATAATCAAATGAAGGCTCTATTAGGACATTATTTGATCGATGAGAACTAGGCCTTGGAAATTTTGAAAGACATGAGGGTCAATGATGTGATTACTCCATAGGAAAGTTGGCCAACATGCCAAATTTTGAGACACTCCTCAAGGAATCTACATATAGATTTAAGGAGGAGGTTTAGGGAAAAATCTATAAAACTAATGGTGAATTTCTATAGCTAATAATTTTTTTAAAAGATATAGTGACAAAATTAAAAGCCATGGGTGTTGAGTTTAAGAGCTTGGAAGAAAATCATACAAGGTTGATGGTTGAAACCATCAAAATATTCAAACCTTCCTCGCTCTTTTTTGATTTTGTTAATAAAGAGTTTAAATTTTCACATGCATTATTTGAGGAACTTTAAAGCTAAATATGGAGCTCCAAGGTTAGGGCCTATCATGCAACTAAATATGAGTGTCATCATATCTACATAGGATTCCCAATTTCTTAGATATGTAGTCATGCATAATCTAGGTGGGCCCATTTTGATCCCTCAAAGAACTATAGTGCTTACTTCAATCTCTATAACTATCACTCCACCATATTCTTATACTAATGGTGCCACTTTAACACCACTCTAAAAATAAATATTTAATTACATGTTTTGTCTAATTTGTAATTTTGGTTCCTAATTTATTTTGAATGTATATATTATATTTTTATCATATAATTCTATTTTGGGTAGACACTTTATGCATGTTTTAGATCCACAGTCCTCTTTTAGGAAATGTATATGTAGAATTCACTTAGAGGATGAGGCCTTCCCCTTTATCAAGTCTATATTTATTTTTATCCTCCTAGTCCTAAAGGGAAGATAATTTTGGATATTGAAATTAATAGTAAACTCTATAGATTGTTTGATAGTTATTCTTGATGTGCAACTATTAATTCTTATATAAACTTCTATATTTTGTAATAATTTTTTTCATTTTAGTATCTTAGTCTTTTGATTTTACATGATTTATATTTTTAATGTAATTATTCATGTTTTGTTATCACCAATTTGAATACCTTTTATGTATTAATCATAATCCCCTAGTTTTTAGATGTATAAAAGTAGTCATACAAATGTAAAAACTTTTGATTACATATGCTTGAGTTTATTGTGTTTTTGTTCCTTGGAATATTGACTATGTTTGATTGTTGGTGTTCTTAAAAAATATTTCATTAGACATTAGTTCTTTATTATCTTCCCAATCATTATTTCTAGTGTTGGCTTAGAAGGGTTTCATTTTTTTTGGTCCACAAGGATTTTTCTACTTTGCTTTTCCTTCAATTTTGAGTTTTTTTTAATACTATACACCGTAAGTTAGATCCATCATCTATTCACCCATATCAAGTAGATTTATATTCATACATATCCAACACATCCATGGTAAATACATTATTTCATTCACTTCTATTCCACTAACATGTTATTTACAAAATTGAATACCCTACAACTCATCCTTAGATTGAATACTTTCATTGATCCTAAAATGTTAGAGGCTACCTCATAAGGTTTATAGGGTATGCATAAAACCCACATTACAAGAAATAAAATAGATATAATATTTTTTTATCTTGATCAAAATGGTATTGTGCCTACTTTTACATAAGCCATTATTAATTTTATAAACTAGTCCCATTATACACAAGATAAATATTTTTGAAATTTGATATTATTCTAATATAGTGTAGAATGGGCACATAGCCATTATGATCAAAATAATAATAATATGAACATCTAAATTATAACCAATATTTTATAATAAAATGTTGGGGGAGGGACTCTTTAGTGGCGTACTAGACATAATATTATACTACAAAACCTTAAGATGGTATCGTGGCATCTTTAGACCTATAATGTATATGCATGACGATGACATGTCTAGAATAGACACATGATATAATAAAATATTTGGGGATTATTCAGTGGAGAACAAGACATAATAGTATATAGTGGAATCTTGTGATGGTACTACAACTTTAAACATCTGCATATATTGTTTGCATTATAATCAGTTGTACCTAGAGACATCTCATAGAGAATTAAAACTAAAATGTATATGAGCATGGATGAGATGTGTCTATTTTTTATTAAATTTTCATTAGTATATTTGGTCTTAATAGTGCATTGTAATAAAATGAAGATGACATTTTACATCTTGATCATAATGGGATTATGCCTAATTTTATGAAAGACATTAATAATTTTATAAACTAATCCCATTATACACAAGATAAAGTTTTTGAGAAGTTGATATTATTATAATATTGTGTGGAATAGACACATTCTAATTATTAACAAGATAATAATAATATGGGCATCCACATTCTAACTAATATTCTTTAACATAATCTTGGGGGGATTTTTTAGTGGAGTACTAAATACAATAGTATAACACAAAACCTTGCAATGGTACCACACCATCACTAGGATTGAAATGTAGATGCATGAGGATGATAGTTGATAGTATTCCAATCTTATGCAAAATGGGAATATGCCCATTATGAACAAGATAAGAATAATATGAACATCCACATTCTAATTTTTATGCCCTAACACACACACATACCTTATTTTATAAAATCAAATGGGGACCCACCATTTCTTGAATGTCCTTATTCAATGTCCTCTAAGCCTTAAACATCCATAATAGTGGTGTTAATTTGCATAATTATAAGGTTATATTCAAAGTCTACATTTACATAAGTTTGAATTATGAAAATCAAATCTTGAATGGTCATTTTGATTTATCTTAAACCTTGGGTTTTCATAATTTTTGTGACTTATTTAAACTAAGGGGACTATTATACCTTGTCCAAATTTACTATGCTTTTCATATGATCACAGAACTTTCATTAAAGACATGCAAATTATTCATGGTGGCAACCTACCTTATTTATATAACATATGGTTAGGTGGCATTATTACATTACTCAGAGACTTTAACATTCACCAAAGTTTTAAAGTATTCAAAATTTATGATATTTGAGACATTGACATATGACATAATTATGTTACATGGAGCCCTACAACTTTAAAAAAAATTATTAAGTGTTCAAAGTCTTTGAGATCTAATAACATTCCATATAGTGAAATTACATGAACCCAAAATCATGGAAGCTTTAAAATTAATTTAATCACCTATGGTCCTGAGGTTTCATAATTCCATGAGCTTGATAGGTGGAAGAATTTAGTTAACCTAGAACTAAAAAAAGATTAAAGAAACTATAATCACCTTGAGACCCATAGTTTAATAT
>JARHVA010000698.1:4192500-4260000 GCA_037957365.1 Torreya grandis | reverse complement strand
GTGTTAAAAGTGAAGCTACACCCTATTTAGGTATTAGGCCTAGTCCAAGCCTAATAGGATCAGTATGCATTTTATTACTCACAACCACCTCTTAGTGGTTTCCCAGGGTTAAAAGGCCCTATTAAAGTTTTTAAAAGTTTGTATAAAATAACCATACCATTATTAAAGGTTAAAAAAATTAAAAACTCACCTCCTTACTCTTTAGTTACTCAACGTATAGTTTCTATCTTCTTAGGAGTGCTCTCTGTCTAAGATAGAATAAAGGGAACCTCCCGTATTGTCTTAGGATATTTGAATGTATGAGAGGTTTAAATAGGTCACAAGTACCATATTTACTTAATTTAAATGTTGTCTCACATCATTATCCTATCCAACCATCATAAAATTAAAGATAAACTCTTCTAAAACTCACTGACTATGCAAGGTTAGTGAGTATGACTGTAGGTTGCATATCTGACCTAGCTCTTACCCTATTTACATGTGATGAGAGTATCATAAGATGGTTAATATAATTTTAAAGGAATTATAATAATTTTAATTATCAAAACCTCTGCTACATTCTTTAATGCATACCTTTACTTTCATAGGTCTTGATTACAATCAACTATGACTATGTTTTTTGCTCAAGAGAATAACACAACTATAGGTAGATATTTTATCTTAGACCTTAGATACCATGATACAAATATTATTTAAGTCTTAATTTAAATTTTACATCCATTTATACGTGTTCTCATCATACACATGCTAATCCAACATCAAGACAATCATACTTAGAGCACTGTTATACTACAGTTAACTATAGTTGACCATTCTTAGAGTAAAAGAGTATTGTAGGTGTATATGAAAGCTTTTAAATATGTGATACACATATTAGGTTTACATTGAGGTCATTTTAGGTATCTATAACTAGAAAATATTCATTATTTCATGGATAATCTCCAAGGTTTATGTCATGAGCCTGTAAGTACCTATAGTTAGGCTATAAGTGGTTTCTTTAGAAGTAATGGTATACTTTTACATGATCAAGCAGGTCAAAACCATGTATTCAAACCCATTTCAAATTTTATTTGAGCCACTAGTGTCCTTTCACTTGAATAAGAACACTTACCATAGAGATATTATCCTTATTTCTTTCGAAGGATTGTAAGGTCAGTTGGAGTTCAAGACACTGTAGAGAACACTAAATTTCTACAGTGTAAGAATGTCTAAATTGGGAGCCCTCTAACATCAACTATTAGAACCAAAAATCCACTTTATTTGGTCAAGTCATCTCTCCATGATAGGATCATTCAAATTCATATAATATTTATACCACTCCATTGTATGATATCACCAAAATTGGACAAGGCTCTGTTTTGGAGTTTTTATGGTAATGAATCCTTGAACTCAGTTTCTCAAACTTAAACATGACATTTTAAGCCTACATACCTCTCTATGGTTCCAATATGGTTTTTATGACATTTTAAAACTCCTAATACTTGTATGAAGATCTCCAACATGTTTATATACTATCACTCCACATGCTCAAACCTCTTTTGGATCCTACAAATGTGCACATGGTAGCAAACAAGGGCAATGAGGATGAGATATTGATAGTATGGATAGTGTATAAGATCACGATCCATCCTAAACCTCTCCAAAGTCTTAAAATTGACATTTTAAACCTTGAAAAAAGTTCAAAATATTTCAAATGTTTCATTTTAACATGATTAGCCTCATGTACTGCACCTATAGATGTACATTAATGAGGCATGATTGTGTATAGGGTTGAACTAGTTATCAGAGTATATCATATATCATTTTAGAGATCAGTTTGGTTGCCCATTATTTAATATTATGTTCAACACCTATTGATACTTTTCATCTTCATGAATGTGCTTAGAACCTCACACACCTCATATACCATGATTATAAGTGAATATGTGCAGAGTTGACTATATTAACAAGTTCCTTGATTATGACCTCCATGTGCAACTTTGATATTGATATTTTCAAATAAGATGATTGAATTAACATGAAAATCATAAAATATCACATATCACATTCATTTGAAACCATTACAAGGAAGAAAACCTCTATAGTTGATGATCATGTCTGTAACTTAGCAATGAAGATGTCAAACTGAAACTTGAGATGTTTGGATCATCCAATCACCTTAAAACATGTAACCAAAGATGAAAACCATGAAATAAAAAAAATCACATTCTCTATAAATAATTACAATAATTGGTTTGTATGGACAAGTTATTACAAGGAGAAAACCTACAGGGTGTGGGGATTGGTATATAGAAAAGAAAAATCAACTTCTTAAACATGGTTCATAAAGAATAGAAAACCAAAATTTGAACTTATACCATCAATGTGAATCAGATTAAGTGTAATAACACCCCACAAAATCATTTGACCTAAAATCTTTCCTATTGGATGTATCAAGAGAAAACTATTGACCAATTTTACATGCCAAGAAGAGTGATGGAGAATTGAAATGGTTTTCAATCCTTTTTGAGACTTATAAAGTATATCAATCATATAAATAGAGTTATGGAAGTTGAAGAGTCATTTCACAAGCCTTCCACATGTGCCACACTCCTTTAGAGGCTGTATAATTGCCAAAACCCTTCATTTTTCAATTATTTTCTTGATTTTAGTTAAGAACCTACAAGTTTTTTAGTTATTACTAACATGAATAATAATATATAACATATTTAACATTTAAAGAGACTTTATAACACTTTTATACTATAATAAACTATACAAGTCTCATTAATGACTCAAATATGACCCCTAAGTGACATGAAATGACTTAGGACTAAATTTGAATATGACCAAGTTTAATAGCATATTAAATGACATAAAAAGGACCATATAACACCCTATTACATCCTAATATACCCCTATATAAGTTTTTTACTATATGGGTTTGACTTTTTTAAACTTTTGGTCAAAATAGTCAACATTCTTAGCAATTTCTTAGGTGTGGTAGGCTTGCTATACGAATGACCAATAGCCTAATCCTATCAATTGGGCCATGGATTCACCTATACACAATTATGAAAATAAATCTTCCTTTTAAACCATATCTCACACAAATAAAGGACACACAAAACAAGACACACCAAAATAAACACACATGTTTTCTCAAGAACACTTATGGAACACACACAATTGAAGTAAAGATACACACCTAACCTAGTATTTATAAGACCTCACTCTTGAGGTGAAAAATAGATTACCATTATTCAAACAAGGTCAAATATGGTTCCTCTTTCATCTTTTTTTTTCAATTAAAGTAACTTGTCATCTGAAGCAAGCTCATCATCAAACACTTGACTAGGTAGATGGTGAAATGACTTATCATCCCTATACCTTCTCATGATTGCAAGTGGATTAATTTGTGCTTCCATGAATGATCTCTCATTTTTATTAAAGACATTGTTTGAAGATTCATTTAGCTTGATCTTTATCATATATAATCTACACTTTTAAAACTGAGCATCATGAAGTATGATAGCTACTTCAACCTTACTTTCACCTTGGGCATGATGTGCTTGATACATGAAATCATTAAGCTTTATCTCTTTTTTTTCCATCACATTTATAAATGTCTCAACATCAAGCTAAGGTGTTAGTTTATCATTAAACACAAAGACTTATTCCTTGACTTCAATAGGCCTCTCTATGACTATAGTCCTTTGAAAGTGGCTTGGCATAAACTTTCATGCTTGATAGAACACTCAACAACTTGATCATTAGTTTCATAAAAAAACTTGACATTAGATATGCAATTATTTAGAGGAGAATTAGTATTACTTAACTGACTGAATTCTTTACATATGGCATTGAACCTTTGCCATAAGTCATCTTCTTCTTCCTCATGAATGTCATCATCAAGGGTTGCTTCATCAATTATAGGCAGAGAGACATGGTTCTTGTCATCTATTATGATCTTTAATCTATCCTCATCATATACATGGATCAAATAGTTAAATTCAATAGCTTGTGAGAAAGAATGCTCAAAACTTACCTCAACTTACTCAAATTCTCCTTCATCAATGATATAAGTGAAAAGGTCAATTTTATCAAAGTATGTATATGGATCATGTTCATAAGAATATGAACCATACTCATCTAAAAATAATTCAGCCATACCTTCAAGCTTGGAAGAAGCACAATCATATATAATAGACTCCTCTTTGTCATGGATTACACAATTGAGATTGGAACTTGATTCTACATAAGGATCAATGTGGAACCTTAGAAGTGGTTGAGTTATTATGGTCACTTTTGTTCCATATCTTGTCCTGAAGGCTGAGAAGTACCAATCAGTTATGAGGTAGCAACCTATCTTAGCTATGAAATCTATTGAAATATAGATTGTAAAGTGGGCAAACAAGTCAATAACCATAATATCTTAGAGTATGGGGAAACTAAGACAATCATGCAAGAAAACATTTAATCCTTTGATCAGTCATATTGTCTTGGTAGGTTTACCATCTAAATAAATCACTCTTTTACTATGGGGTTCATCTTTTAGGCCTAATTTATTAGATATAACCTTTGACATCACTGATGTAAAGGCTTCACTATCAACTATGCAATTATGAACTAGTTTAAAACCCATAATAAGAGTAAGGTAGAAATGTGGAGGCTTCTCAACTTTGGTAGATGGTTCCATGATGTTGTTAGAGGAATTTGTAAGAGCTACATTACCATTACCATTTATTGATGATGGATAACTAACATGACTGCTAGAAAACTATTTTTTTAAAGATCTTTTTGGCCAAGCATATAAAGGACATCCTAAAGGGAAATGGATGCCTTTTAAATCTTCAATGAATCCACTATTTTTAGGGTAGCAGTACTTACTTTTTCTTGAGTCCTTGGAGGTAATGGGGGTGATTAGAACTTGAGGTATTGAGGCACCTTGAGAAAACCTTACCACATTATGATTCGGATGAGGTGTAAGAGTGTTAGGGACTACCATACTTACAGTCGTGCCTTGTTACCTTAGAGAAGGATTAGATGAACTTGTAGGCATACCATTAGCATCTCCTAGAGATTTTATTTTATCTCTTGTGTTGTTTTAAAAAGAAGTTCCTTGGTTAATAACATAAGTATCTTCCACTAATAAGTTAGTGAAGCTTTATCCTTGAGGATACCAACCTTCACTTTCTTGTATTAGGACATTATCTTCTACTAATAGTAGAGGAGTGACTCCTCTTTGAGAAAATAGAGATTGTTATCCACCCTAATTTGCATCCATGAATTGTCCTTGTCTCCAATATTCTCCTTGTACCAAGTTTATATGCACTAGTACCATCTCTCTTATGTTGGATATAGATTGGGATTGTATGCATTGGTAGTCCTATTGTAATTAGGTTGCCCTTGACCTCTCCCTCTCACATATTGTTGACCATATTGATGATGAGAGGGATAGAATTTTTTATGAGCACCTTGCTACATATTGGATTACCTATTTTGAGCCTCTAAAGCTAGGAATATTTCTCTCTAATAAATATCTTCTTTTGCCTTCTTAGGAGTAGACTTTGACTTAACATTTACATTAGGTACTTGGGTAATGTTTAGAGCAGTAGCAAAAAAATTAGGTAATAGAGGTAAAGACACTTTTTGAGGAAATTTTCCTAATTTAATAAGGCCATTACTATCTCTAATGGCAAGGTCATATGCTTTAAGAAGAGTGAAACCACCTATGGATTAAGTATGTAGGAAATAAAAATATAGAATGTGGTATCATGGGAGGAAGAAACCTATATCAAGTCTTTTGGAACCTTTCATTAAATTCATGCATTATTTCATTGGGTGCTCTTTTAATGACATTGAGTTGGTTGATGAGTGAAATTTGGTCACTCTTGTCCTCAAATATTGAAGTCAATAACACTCCAAATTTATCCCATGTTGTGATGCAACCACTAGGAAAATTACTATACCAATCAAGTGTATTCCATCTAAGGGACAAGTCAAGGAGTCTAATGATAATATTGACCTCAATGACATTATAGAAAATTCAAAAATTAGATATATCTGTGATGTGTTCACTAGGTGTAACATGTCCTTCACCATTGAATGTAGGAACACTCTTTGTATCATTATGGAGAATATCATCATAGGCATCAAGATGGATTAGATTTTTAGTATTAAAATATGGGAAGGCATGATAGCTAGACATGTTTTCTTTAAGGTCTTCCTCACTCTCTTGATCCTCTTAGCTAGCAAAGTACTCTTGATCTTTAAAGGTCAGAATACACTGAGGGTTTTGAACTTGAAGAGGAATTTTAGGTTAAAGAGGTGGATTAATAGGATTGAAAACTCTACTAGAAGATGACCTAGTAAGGAACATGAAATATGAGAACAAATATTTGACAAAATAATGGTATACAACTATATTTTACCTTTAATGGAGTTACCAAATGCTAAGTAACATGCCAATATGTAGCTAATGTTGTCAAGACCAACATTCACCTTGACAAGTTGTCTTTAGGACAATGGGTCCCATTGGGTGTGTTAGAACTATTGTCACAAAATATTTTAAAATATAGTAGGTTGTTAAACATTAACCTAATATTTTGGAAACATTGGAATACCTCTAGTCCTATGGATTTCCTATAATAGAGGTAAACATATAGGTTTAAGGGCTAGCTCCCTAAATTGATCTTGAACTGCTTATCAACATGCTAATTGATTGCTTGTGGGAAAAGGGGAAAAATTATACATGAAATAAATATATTATAAATATTTGATACACCATTGAGATATCCACAAGATCATTATACTTATTTCATTAATAAATAAGACATACAAATTAGCTTCAAAGTCCTAAGATATTCTAACATTAGTATTTCAATATAATGGTGATATGCATGAGACAACTCAAGGTAAGTGAACAGAGGTTATATTTCAAAATATAAGTACACTTTCACACTTTAAGGGATAAAAACACACTATCTACACTCTATATGACTTGTTATAATGAAAACTTCCTGCACTAGACATGAAAAGACAAGGAGATGTCAGGATAAAATCACTAGACCTCACCATTAATCACTTTGAACCCTTAAAAAGGATGTTTATAAACTAAAAAATGGTTTATTTAATTATTAAAAGGTAAATTACAACATCAAATGATTAGGTATTTTCCATACCAGGTGTGGTATTATCAAACAAGAGCCAAAATGACTAGTACTTATAGATACTAAGAGAAAAGAGAGAAATATGGAGTTTAAGAGTTAAAAAACCTATAAATCTAAGAGAGGGAGTTAAATTTGAAGGATAATTGATTATTGGATATAAAATTAAAGGTCTACATGTACAAATTTATTCAAAGGCATAAGACTCCTCAAATATGGCAAAGAGGTCTATCAGCTAGCTTCTTGAAACTACCCTCATCATTCGCTTCTTTTGAGCACTCTTCAATAGAATAGGAATAGATGAAATCATTTAAATATGGATATTGGGTTATAAATAGACTAAAACATGCATTTTATGTGTCCTTAATCATCAATATTCTTCTAGATAAGTGTTCTCACTGTTTACAGATATAATCACCCTTCTTTCACTCATCCTTCACATTTGGCACCAAGATGATCTTCAGTTTCTCAAAAAAATCCATGAAAGAGGTGGTGTGACACTTTTAAATATTCCTCATGCCATTATATCCATCAATAAAACCTTAAAAGGCTTCCCAATTGAAGTTATCACATTCTCATTTGGTGATCATCTTTCATTCACTCTACCAGTTTGGACTAGCTGAAGTGAAGGTGCTTAAAAATATGTATATGTGGTTATATAAATAAATAAATGAACATTTAGGGTTATATTAGGTCACATCATCTTTCCCAAAGTGATTTTTATCTTTTGAAACCCTTTTGTACCTACAAAACATCAAAAATTGTCAATAAAAGTAGTATTTTACCCTATCCATACGAATAGGGTAGAAACCAAATTGATGGGAAAGATACTCAGGGAGTATTATAAAAATTAAAACCAATTTATTTCCTAAAATATACTCTTTGGATTAATTTATATCAACTTCTTCTCCATCAAGTCATTAACAAGGGTTTTAGAGGGTTTTAGGTAGTTTCACCACTTAAGGATAGTTCATAGAATTTTGATGTCCAAAACCTAAATAGATTCCACTATATTATTTATTAATACATTTTCTAACCTATCCTATCTCCTTATACTCCCATGATAGGTATCCATAAAGTTATGATCTTCCAAGCTTGCCTTCTCAAGCTCTCCTTTATTTTCTACATACCTTGTCATGTTCTTAAGCCAAGAAATGGTTTCTCTATGACCTCACCTACACACAAAATGTTATCAAACAAATTATATATCATAATTAAATTACTAAAATTATATTATATACTCACTTGGTTTTATAAGTGAAGTTACACCTCTTTTACGCATTAGGCCTAGTTTAAGCCTACTAGACTCAGTCTACATTTTGTTACTCAAAACCACATTTGAGTATTTTCCCAAGGTTTAAAGGAATTATTTAGGTTTTTTCATGTCTATATAAACTAAACATAACATTATTAAATGTTCCCAAAATTCCCAACTCACCTTCTTGCTCTTTAGTTATTCAATCTCTAGTTTCTATCTTCCTAAGAGTGCCCACTATTTGAGATAGAACAAAGGGCACTTTCCATATTATCTCAAGATATTTGAATGTATAAAAGGATTAAATATGTCTTAGATACCATATATCATTAATTTAAATGTTTGGTCACATCATTAGTGTCTCTAAACATCATTAAATTCAAGACAGTCTCTTGTAGAACTTACTGACCATGTAGGGTTAGTGAGTATGACTATAGGTTGCATGTTTAAGATAGATCTTGACCTATTTACATGTGATGAGAGTATGATAATATGGATAATATAATTATAAATTAATTCCAATAATTTTCATTATCAAAACCTCTACTACATCCTTGAATGCATACCTTTACTTTGATAGGTCTAGACTGCAATCAACTGTGACTGTGTTTCTTACTCAAGAGAATAACATGCCTATAGGTGTATATTTTATATTAAACCTTATATACCATGATACACATATTATTTAAGTGTTAAATTCCATTTTTAATCTATTTAAACTTTTTGTCTTCATACACATGCTAAGCCAACATCAAGACAATCATACTTAGAACACTATTATACTACATTCAACTGTAGTTGACCATTCTTGGAGCAAAAGAGGTCATGTAGGTGCATATGTAGGATTTTAATTATTTTTTAAAAATCCTAGGGTTCTCTTGAGGTATTTTTATGCATTTATAACTTTAAAATTTTCATTCTTTCATGTCCAATCTCCAAGGTTTATGTCATGATCTTATAAGTACCTATAGTTAGGTTGTAGGTGGTTTCTTTGGAAGTAGTGGTGTACCTATAGGTGATCAAGTAGGTCAAGACCCACACTCCAAAAATTTTCAAAGTTTATTTGAGCCACTAGTATCCTTTTGCTTGAATAGGACCAATTACCATAGATATATTCTCCTTATTTATTTATAAGTACTATAAGGTCATTTGGAGTTCAAGACACTATAGAGAACACTAACTTTCTATAGTGTAAGAATGTCTGAATTGGGAGCCCTTTAGCATCAACTATGGGAACCAAACATCCACTTTATTTGGTCACATAATATCTCCTATGATAGGTATTGATGATATGATCATTAAAATTAATCTATAATTTATACCACTCCATTGTATGACATCACCAAAAGAGGACAAGGCTCTATTTCAAAAATTTTAAGGTAATGGATCCCTAAACTCAGTTTCTCCAAATTGAACATGAATTTACAAGACTACCATCCTCTTTATGGATCCACTATGATTTTTATGGCATTATTTAACTCCTCTAATTTCTATGATGATCTCCAACATGTTTAGATACTAGCACTCCACATGCTCAGACCTCTATGGGACCCTGTAGGCGTGCACACAATAGTACATAAGGGTAGTGAGGATGAGATATAGCTAATATGCATAGGGTATAACCTCATGATCTATCTTAAACCTCTCTAAAGTATTCAAATTAAAAATTTCAACTGTGAACAAAGTTCAAACTAGTTCAAATGTTTCATTTAAACATGCTTAACCTCCTATAGTGCACTTGTAGGTGCACATCAATGAGGCAAGACTATGTATAGGGTTGAACTAGTTATATAATATTCTAACATATATCATTTGAGAGATAAATATGTTTGCCAATTATTTAAGAGTATGTTCAACATCTCTTGAGACTTTTTATTTCATCTTCATGAACATGCTCGTAAGTGAATATATGCAGATCTGAATGTATTAACAAGTTTTTTGATTGTGACCTCCATGTGTAACTTTGATATTGATATTTATAAATAAGGTGATTTCCATGACATGAAAAACATGAAACATAACATATTACATTCATTTGAAATTGTTATAAGGAAGGAAACCTTTTTAGTTGATGATCATGTCTACATCGTAGTAATGGATATCTCAACCTACAACTTGAGATGTTTGGCTCATCCACTCACCTCTAAAATGAAAAAAAATATGGAAACCGTGAAATAAGGACATTCACATCCTATGGAAACAATTTCAATAATTGGTTTGTATGGACAAACTCATATAATGAAAAAACTTATAGGGTGTGGGGATTAACATAGCCTGGTTCATAAATAATAAGCAACCAATATTTGAAATTATACCATGAATTTGAAGAAAATAAGTTTAATAACACCCCATAAGATCATTTGACCTAAAACCTCTCCTACTAGTTGTCAAAGAGAAAACTATTGACCATTTTTGCATGCCAAGAAGAGCAATGGAGAAGTGAAATGGTTTTTAGTAATTTTTGAGACTTCTAAATTAAATCAAATGTATAAATGAATTTAGGGAGGTTGAAGAGTCATTCCCAAAGCCTACCACATGTGTCACACTCCTTTAGAGGCTGTATAATTGCCAAAACCTCCCTTTTTCAACTATTTTATTGATTTCATTTAGGAACCTACATGGTTTTTAGTAGTACTAAAATGAATGATAGGATCTAAAATATTGGATGTTGAAAGAGACTTTGGAACACTTGTCTACTATAAGAAACTATGCAATTATCATTCATGACTCAAATATGACCCCTAAGTGACATAAAATCACTTAGGACTAAATTTGACTATGACCAAGGTTAATAGCATATTAAATGACATCAAAAGGATGATGACAGACCATATTACATACTAATAGACCCTTATACAAGTTTTTTACTATAGAGGGTTGACATATTTTAACTTGTGGTCAAAATAGTCAATATGTAATACATAGGATATTCAAATAATTTATAGCACATATAAAAAAATTACAATTGTCAAATCATGCCATATTAACAAACCCTATTATATTGATAATTAGAGTACAAATAAATCACATACCATGTTATAATTTATACGTTTAACAATTATCAAATCAATATGTATTTCAAAAATTTATTGAGTATTTTTAAAATTTAAAAATAGGGATGACATTTAATGTAACACATATTTTTAAAATTTTAAAATTTTCACACTTGGATGTTGGGCATAATATATTCATAGTCAGATGCTTTAAAAAAAATTCATTATTGAAAGAATCAAGTTTCCTTAGATTGTTTTAGAGAAAGCAAGGAAACCATATGATAGATAGAATGAGAGATGAATGAGAGCATACTAAGATTGACACTATCGATAGATAGAGATGATTTAGTTTTAGGGATACTAACATCTATCTAGGATCCTATCAAATTACAATAGATAATGATAGTTAGGTTTTAGGGATACTAGCAACCATCTTGGAACCTATCGATAGTACAAACAGATATAAATAGTCAAGTTTTAGGGATACAAATATCCATAGATGATTCTATCAACATTACAAATAGATAGAGATAGTCAGGTTTGAGGGACATCAACAACCATCATGGATCCTATCAATAGTACATAGATATAGAGATAGTCAGGTTTTAGGGATACCATCATCCATTTAAGATCCTATCAAAACCACATTAAATGACATAAAAATACTATAATAGTGAAACAACATAGATAAGAAGAAATATAGCATCAAACTTTTTTCTTTAGTAACTTGGTAAAAGGAAGAATAAATACAACATAAGGTTGTATCGGCACAAAGAACAAGAACTACAACATCTACTACCAAGTTTTAATTCATTATTTTTGGAACATTACTTTTATTTTGTTCTTTATATCCAATTCATGTGAATGCCATTTGATTTTTAAACTCAAATGTCAATTTTAATCAAAGTAACTTAAACATTAGTTTCCTTTATAGAATTTAAACTAAGAACAACATTGACATAAAAAATAAAAATGATTAATACTTGTGTGTAAAATCCATGTAATCTCCTTGTGTAATCTTGATAAACTATATACAAATGTAGTTTCATTTAAAAATAATAATCATAAACTGAGTCCTTGAATAATCACCTTGTCAATCCCTTCCTCACTTTCAACTTTTTTTCCAAGTCTAGCTTGACTCTTATCTATCTATAGATGTAGTTTTCAACAAAAACAATTAATATCAGACGCTACTGAGTCCTTGTTTAATCTCCACTAGCTTCACTTTATTTGTATGCAATTTTTGTATTGCAGAAACATAATTATCAAAAAGTAACTCATTTTCTACTTTTTAATGATTGTTTTCTCCTCTAAAAAGATGAACATAAAATTTTAAAATCATTTCTATGAAATATTATGCAATATCTCCCTCATGATAATTTCAAATTTATTTCAACTTTCGATTAATGTTTATACACAAAATTATTTTTTTATGAAAAAATAGTTGTAGTTAAAAGAGATTGAATTTTAACAATAACAGTTATTCCTCTCTAAATGTGAAATACTACCTTATAATTAGAAGTTGATATTTATTTCTTCCAAAATTAGAATTTATTAATAAGTATAGGTCTATATTCTACACAAGATAATAAGTTTTGATTATTATTTTATTAAATTATTTTTAACCTATTTAGAATGAGCACAATTTCCCATAATATAGATGTTTCCTAATATAATGTGAATATTATCGATTAAGATTTGAATGGACTTTGCATGTGTGTAACGGGCATGTGACCATGACTCCACATTATAAAATTAATATTAATATTAATAAGAGTTTTGTATTCCCTTTATACATAAAATCTATATTAACTATATTATGAGCATATAAAAATCATTGATTATGTTATGCACCATTATAATAATATATTAATAATATTTTAAGAATATTATTAATTAATAATTCAATATTTATATCTTGTGTAAAATGGGGATGTGCTACTTTTACACAAGCCACGAGTATTGAATTCTTAATTTATAATGTTAGACTAACCTTGATAGTGTAGAATGGGCACATGCGTAAATATCTTAAAAATATAAGCACATCATTAATTAACAATCCAATATTGTTATTTTTGATATAGGCTTTGACATGCATCCAACAATTAAGCAAATGGGTTGTTAATCCCTAGCCTCTTCTAAAATGAGGGAGATCCCATGAAGAGAATACCTCCCCAAGATCTAAATGTACTAGGTCTTGGTATTATGGTCTTCACTTAGTTGGTTGATGTGAACTATTCCATGTAAGGAGCTTGATTTTATTGATTTGACACATTATTAACTACGACTAAGAGATTCAAAAAAGGCTACTTAATTCATTAAGGATATGTTTGCAGGGTTCAATCTCCAACAAAAATTATGATTCTAAGATTTATCGTATAAAACAAGTTGACTTTCCTATTAAATTTATCGTGCCACTAAATACAACAATGCAATAATGATGATAGACCTTGATATATAAAAATAAAAAATCAATCAAGATAGACATTTAAATTTTGATTGTTATGTCCTAAAATAACCTGATCATAAAGAAAGAGCAAAAGATTAGGGATAAAGAGATAAAATGAATGTTGTAAACAAAAATGAACTTAGAGTTATTTAACCAAGTGAAGTCCCATTTAAATAAATCTTTCATTGATCCAAACTTATCATAAATCCAATTGAATATAGTGTGAGATTATGAGAGGGAAAGTGAATATAAGAAGAAAGGACATAACTACCATAAAAATGTGTAAGGAATGACTACATAATCTTAACAATCTTCAAATTATCAGGATTTTCCTTTTGATTGAGAGTATCATGGAATTTATACAATCATCAAATACTCTATAAATAACTATGTAACAAAAAGTCTAAACACAAGAAAAGAGAAGACATTGTCTTAAAAATCAAAAGAAAAATTATGGTTCTATATGTATCCTTTCACAATCCATAAAGAGTTATCCCTTTATTATGGCATAAGAGCTAATCATAAATATGCATGTAGGCCTAGGGAATTTGAAATTCAAATTCAAATTAACCCACTCATGGGGGTAGTTACAATAATCATCAACATGACATGCCCACTTACATTCCATTGGTGGAAAATCCCACTCTACTACACCCTAAAAAATATCAGGGACTGTGTTGGATCAAATCAAGAATGCATTATAACAAGAAATCTAGTTGAGATTACAATGGGATAACTAGCTACCCAAATCCTATTTAGTTATATCCATGCCTCTTTAAGGAATCTAATTTATCTTTATAATTCTTGCTTAATCTTAATATGTAGGCCACACTAATGATTCTCATCTCATTCATGATTTAGCTGGACTGCAATTTGAATCTATGAATCAAATGGGAAGCACAATATTTTCATGTCCCCTTCTTCGTGGACATTGACAGGCTTGATGATTAGCCTATTATGCGACCTTCTTAGGTTAATAAGATGGATAGAGGGTCATGATGGAGATTGGCTTGGCTTCGATTTGCAAAATTCCTACAGTTGACTTTCATTCAGGCTCTTTCAGATACGTTGGCCTGAGCTCCTATTATTTAGGGATATTTGACATGCAGTGGAGTGCCCTTATTTTGGTATGGTCATGTGCAGAACCACTCCCTAGTTCACCAGCTTCAGATGGTTTGAGGATCTGACATGTATTGAGGGAGATATTAATATTTGATTGATTTAATCAACTATTAATTATTTGGTCTAATTTTAAATTAGATATTAATTAATTATTAATTAATTAATTATTTGGTCTAATTTTAAATTAGATATTAATTAATTATTTGGTCTAATTTTAAGACCCCAATTCTAATTTAAGAATTGGTCTAATTTTAAGACCTTAATTCTAATTTAAGAAGCCCAAGTTCTAATTTGAGGAAATCTAATTTTAGCAAGCACACCTTTGGAGGGTATAAGGGTATCTCATGGGGGAGAGTTTGTATTCATGAATTGATTATTGATTTTGATATTGAAGAAATTCTTTTGTGAAGACTGAGCCAAGGGTTCCAGGATTCCATTGCAATGGAGAACGTCAACTCTTCATTGTGTGCGATTCAGAGGCTGTGAGATATCAGCTGATCTATTGCCAAATTGAGAGATAGCTTCATATAGAAGTTATCACAGAGGTTTACAGGTTTGAGAGATAACTTCATACAGAAGTTATCACAATATTTCAGGGATTTTGAGAGATAACTTCACACAGAAGTTATCACAGTATTTCAGGGATTTTGAGAGATAACTTCACTCAGAAGTTATCACAGTAATTCAGGTATTTATTTGATTAGTTTTTTATTCAATAAATTATATAGATAGAGATCTTCTGTATTAGAATTGTATATCTTGAGACCAGGTTATTCAGCTATCAGGGTGTGATGTACTTTATTGGCAGCTGTATGAAGTCCGTACAGATCAATACAGATTCGCACAGAGACCGACATCGGCAGGAAGAGATCCACAGAGATCGACATCGGCATCCCAGTGACCAACATCAGCTGACTGAAGATCGACGTCGGCAGAGAAGGACCCACAGTGACCGACGTCAGCAGTATATCGACCAACGATGGCGACTGTGTTTTTGACACACCAGGCCAAGACACGCACAGACCCAGGGTTATTTCCAGAGTGCTAGAGGAATCAGGGTTTCAAGACTGTATTTTCATATTCTGTATATGCATGATAGAGGACAACTATTGTAATCATCTGGATGAATAATAAGATCTTTGATTGGTAGTTAAGAGATTTACTGTGGTTTATTGTTTATCTGAATTTATTCTGCAAGATTGTATCTTCGTTCAGAATTGTTTGTGTTTCTATATTCCCTATTTGAAGGGGATATCACAGTTGATCAGAGCTTTTGTAAAAGAAAAAGGATCCCCTAAGTAAGGGACATTACAGTGGTATCAGAGCTAAATTCTTGCCATCCTGTTGGGCAAATCAGAGCCAATGTCCTGCCATCTTGTTGGGTAGTTGGGTAGATTGAATCAACGAAGTATCCATGATGTCTTCAAGTACTCAGAAACAGTGGGACAAGGATATGAAGAAGCTGAAACAAAGTTTGAACTAGTTGGTTGAAACCCAGAGGAGGATGAATGAAATTCTTTTAGACCCTACATTTGAAGACAAATTAGTACGGTATATGGCATCCATTCGTAAAAGGTCCACATCACAAAACAGAACGAAGGAGAAACAAGAGGTCTCTACAGGGGTTGAGGGCAGCCCTACACCAGTTGTTAGACATGTTGATTTGATTCAAGAGGATATGAGGACAGCCATGGGGAATGAGTTGTCTATATCATCTTTGCAAGAAGTTTCACTTGAGACTTCTACATTGGAGACCAGCATAGAACATGTTAATGATATGGATAATAAGAGTATGGATTCTTTGCATGATCATATTGCTCCTTCATCTTCACATCAAGAACATCAAACTTGGACGGATATGGAAAGGACCCAAAATTTATGTGATATGTGGTCACAAAAGGCCAAGGAGGCTAGATTAGTGGCTGCCAATGCGAGACAACATCTTCAAAACATAAGGAGACAAAAAGGAGTTACAACAGGTTCTTCTTGTGACGACTTACAACAGATCAAGGAGGGCATGGAGGCAATGAAGGTGGATCACTCAAATTCTGAGAGACATGTGGATGAGCTTAGTCATGGGGATTTAGACTCTCAGTTAGTTGCAGAGGATGTGGGAGCAGGAGATTGTGATGATGAGATAGTTTCAGCAGTAGTTTCTTCAGAGTTAGATGAGGATGAGTCCGATGTTTGCACTCAGAGTGTAGAGGTGTACTCAGATGTTAGTACACTGAGTGTTGATGATCTCTCAGATATGTCAGAGATGGTAGCAGAGTCCCAGGATCCGATTATTGTAGATAACACCCAGGAGAATGCAGTGGATAGTTTTGAGGACTTAGTTTCACCGCCAGTTTCTTTCAAAATAGAAGAGTTAGATAGTGATGCTACAGTTGTTGATATGAGATTTGGAGTTGATTCACAGAGTATGGATGGTAGTAATCCAGAGATTAGTGATTTTGAGTCTACTCTTTTGGACCATGCATCAGAGGAGGATTGTAGGAGACAATCTAGCCAGTGCCACCATGTGTCTAGTCAGCTGAGAGTTAGTGAGCAAGACATTGCTACTGCTTGCAAGCATTTCGATGCTACTCATCAGTTGTTAGCAGTTTATGGATGGGGTTCTCCTACTAGCATCGAGCAGGGAGGTAGTTATTTATCCTTGACAGAGATCCACTCTTTATGGGAGGCTATCCAGATTCTGAGACAAGATTATATGTAGTTGGTAGCCGATAGAGATTATCTTATGGAGTGGGTCAGCACAGTGTATGATGCATTATTAGCCAAGGAAGATAAGGTGAGTGAGCTTACTCAATAGCTTGAGGTGACTTCTAATATTTTTGAGAGTACGCAGTTAGCTTATGAGGAGTCACAATTTCATTTGGCTGAGATGACCATGGAGTTAGAGCATTTACGGTCTTCACCAGCCCCAGACTCAGAGGTTAGTACATTGAGTGTTGTTGGTGAGTACGTTCCTATAGTTGTAGCTGAGGAACATGTTGTTGAGGCTGACACACCAGTTCAGGATTTAGGAGTACCTGGTTTTGATGAGTTTGAGATACTAGTGGAGTTGAGTCTCCAGATTGATTCTTCTCACACAGATGACAGTGTGGTATAGTTGGTTGTGCCGCCTTTACAAAGGGATCAGTTGTGGTGTGCGGGGGAGTATGTTGATGCTTCCTCATATAATTTTTACTGCACTAAATCATTCATGGAGTATTTGCTGGATAGTGCAGGTGTTTATCTAGATTCGCATAGGGTGACAGAAGGTGTTCTCATCCAAGGTAATGGTGCTATTAGTAGATTGGGTGGGGAGATTATAGGGATCCTATCTAATATGCTACCTCACAAGGATTTTGAGGTGGGGTATGCTCATTATTATTCTTTTGACCCAGAGAGAGAATATTTGATTTCACACAAGTGTAGATCGGCTCCAGTTTCTTACCATCCATTATGGGATGGATTGGCATCATCTTTTGCAGGTGGAGTTGATAGTTTATTGGTACATGACTTAGAGCAGGAGTTGATGACCAGTAGATTTGGGTTGTGTTATTTCTATCTAGCATATGATGTCTCCTCATTATCATTGATGCATAGGATTTTCGGTGATGAGACAGTGGCTAGTGATCTGCAGAGATGTGGATTATCCGCACTCGACATAGTTCCGTTCAACAGTTGTGATTTTGGAGATTGGTTGAGTTGTATTCGCCAATTTGATTGTGGATTCCTCTTGGTTATATTTCTGAGGATATTGCTTGAGCTTGCATTGATTTTCATCAGTATAGATCATGAATACATTTGGGATCTAGGTGGATCGAGTGGTTCATTGTTCCGACATTGCTTGGGGACAAGCAGTTTCAGGAGGGGCGGATTGTCATGTCCCCTTCTTCGTGGACATTGACAGGATTGATGATTAGCCTATTATGCGACCTTCTTAGGTTAATAATATGGATAGAGGGTCATGATGGAGATTGGCTTGGCTTTGATTTGCAGAATTCCTACAGTTGACTTTCATTCAGGCTCTTTCAGATACGTTGGCCTGAGCTCCTATTATTTAGGGATATTTGACATGTAGTGGAGTGCCCTTATTTTGGTATGGTCATGTGCAGAACCACTCCCTAGTTCACCAGCTTCAGACGGTTTGAGGATCTGACATGTATTGAGGGAGATATTAATATTTGATTGATTTAATCAAATATTAATTATTTGGTCTAATTTTAAATTAGATATTAATTAATTATTAATTAATTAATTATTTGTTCTAATTTTAAATTAGATATTAATTAATTATTTGGTCTAATTTTAAGACCCCAATTCTAATTTAAGAATTGGTCTAATTTTAAGACCTTAATTCTAATTTAAGAAGCCCAAGTTCTAATTTGAGGAAATCTAATTTTAGCAAGCACACCTTTGGAGGGTATAAGGGTATCTCATGGGGGAGAGTTTGTATTCATGAATTGATTATTGATTTTGATATTGAATAAATTCTTCTGTGAAGACTGAGCCAAGGGTTCCAAGATTCCATTGCAGTGGAGAACGTTAACTCTTCATTGTGTGCGATTCAGAGGCTATGAGATATCAGCTGATCTATTGCCAAATTGAGAGATAGCTTCATGCAGAAGTTATCACAGAGGTTTACAGGTTTGAGAGATAACTTCATATAGAAGTTATCACAGTATTTTAGGGATTTTGAGAGATAACTTCAAACAGAAGTTATCACAGTATTTTAGGGATTTTGAGAGATAACTTCACTCAGAAGTTATCACAGTAATTCAGGTATTTATTTGATTAGTTTTTTATTCAATAAATTATACAGATAGAGATCTTCTGTATTAGAATCGTATATCTTGAGATTAGGTTATTCAGCTATCAGGGTGTGTTGTACTTTATTGGTGGTTGTACGAAGTCCGTACAGATCAGTACAGATTCACACAGAGACCGACATCGGCATCCCAGTGACCGACATCAGCCGACTGAAGACCGACGTCGGCAGAGAAGGACCCACAGTGACCGACGTTGGTAGTATATCGATCGACGACAGCCACTGTGTTTTTGACACAGCAGGCTGAGACACGCACAGACCCAGGGTTATTTCCATTTTGCTAGAGGAATCAGGATTTCAAGACTATATTTTCATATTCTATATATGCATGATAGAGGACAACTATTGTAATCATCTGGATGAATAATAAGATCTTTGATTGGCAGTTAAGAGATTTACTGTGGTTTATTGTTTATCTGAATTTATTCTGCAAGATTGTATCTTCGTTCAGAATTGTTTGTGTTTCTATATTCCCTATTTGAAGGGGATATCATAGTTGATCAGAGCTTTTGTAAAAGAAAAAGGAGCCCCTAAGTAAGGGACATTACAAATATATTCTCATCATCTTAATTGTTTTGATAGCTACATAGACTATCAAATTTGATTTCATGTTTTTTTGGTTGCACAAAAAACATTTACTTAGTTATGATGGGGCCATTGCCATGTGGATTATCCTTTATTGACTTTGTGTCATGATTGTCTTTGCTCTTATGGGTCCCATTTTTCCACTTGGAAACTTGTTAGAACCTGAAGGTTTTAACTTTGTTTCTTGATGTTGTATCCCATGGCCATGTGGCCTTTGCTTTCTCTTTCCCTACCTATCTTGGGGATTTATTCACATGTTGATTCTTATTTTTGATGTCAAGATGTGGTACAATAATATTTTACCATGTGACAAAATATTGCTCATCTACTTTCCCAAGGCTCTTAAATCATCTTTGGGCCTTCATATACCACCTTAGGGCTGTAGAGTAACATGATTTCACCATGTGGCATCATCTCATTCACCTATTTGCATGGAGGCTCTAGGTTCTATATGAACATCTCTAGGATAGTACAATAGTGGAATCATGATATGTACCATCATCTCACTAGCCCAAATCATTGATAATGTCATTACCTTGTCAGTAAACTTTAATGAAAATTGACTAAGTCTTAAAATACTTTTGAATAGGCTTGAGACTACTTGGAGAGTGACATGTGGTGACCGATAGCTCTGTGAAATCAACTATGTCTTTTGAAGAAGTGTAAAGGTTTGATGTGGGTAATGGAAACTTTTGTGAAATTAGTTAAGTGTCAAAAGTATCTTTTGTATGGGGTGATGTTTCTAGGAGCTATGGGAAGTTGTCATGCGGCATCGGTTTAATTTTTAGTTCTTGCAATCAAAACAAAGAGAAGACATAGTCACTAACTTTGATTTAAATCCAATTTCTAAGCATCTAAAAATAAATGGATAAGATAATTCAAATTAAAATGACCAAGTATAGAGATAAAAATACTTTCATTTAAAAAAATGTTTCGAGACCCTAGTTTTCATAAGGTTCACCTTCACAACTTTTCCTTTCACTATTTTTGGGAATTTTGTTATCATGACACCTTTTCCAAACATTGCTATTTAGACCTATTATTCATAATAAAAGTTTTGATGAATTAAAAATAATTTTCGCAAAGAAATTTTTTTAAATCCCAAATACTTGAACACTATTTTTGAAGTCATTAGAATTTTTATTCAGAATAAAATTTTTGACTACATCTTTGACATTTTTCTCGAAGAGTAAAAGACTTCAACAATTCTCGTGAATGTAATTTATGTGTAATTTTTTTGAATATTTCCTTCACATGCATAACTTATGACCACCAATTTTATAAAATTGTGTGAAGGCCAACCTACATTTCAAAACAAATGGCTACAATAATTCAAATTAAAATGACTAAATGTAAATCTAAAAATGACTACGTATAAGATGAAAAGTCTACACAAAGTTATCCATTTGCTCTATTCTAAAGAAAATTTCATCCATTTACATGAAAAGAGACTAATTTAAGAATTAAATAATTATAAGCATATATTCATTTAGTTCAAAATTAGAGTAAAAATAGACAAAAATTATTCAGAAAAAAGAGGTAGAAAAATCTGAAAAGTTAGATAATCTACACAAATTTAAGGTGAAATAGTCTGAAATGAAGCTATAAAATGTGTTTCAAAATATAAGAAAATAAATAGACTAAGACTTAATATATTGATACAAATTCAAGAGTTAAAACTAACTCAATTCTAGATAAAATCTTGGACTGAACTGAAGAAATGCAAAGACATTAAAGTAAACTCATTCAGTCACTTGTAACTAATAATCTAGTAGGTTGCCAAGAAGGTTGATTTGAACCAACAATTACAATAGACTCCTGAAAGGTATAAGTTTAGAATTCAAAGAAAAAATAGGGTCCCCATTTTTAAACTAAAAATGGGGTGTGTTATGTAAGCAACAACAAATGTCAACTCCTATTGGGATATAATCCTAAGTATTTCAAGAATCTAGAATCTTTGCTTTCACTAGAAAAAAATCATTAGAATAAATCTATCACCTAAACAAACCAAAATTCAAACGTACTAAATCCTATAAGAATAAGTGACATACTAAGCTAAAATCCTACCAAAATGATTTATATGTGTGATTGAGTGATTTATTCATTTTCTTTACATTTACACACCATAATTCATATTTGCATAAGGCTATAACTACTGAAGGAAAAATATTTTACAATTTATCTTTAAGGGAATGGTTTGGGCATTTATATAATGCCAACCAATTGTTTATATCCTTAACAGAGATACCTCTAGTCCCTTTCAAAGGGTTTGCTCCACTATCAACTAGGCTAAAATGCTTGTGGTGGGGTTTGCTAAGATCACCCTTTAGAGGAGAATTTTTGATTTGATAATTTAATTCAATTATTTTGAAATTATATTTTTGGGTACCAATCCATGGGTAAAAGAAAATTAGCATGCCCATGACAACTGAATACAAATCAGAATTGAAGCAATGTTGCATTTTTATTTAGATATTTATTTAAGTGTATTAGATGGAATCAAATAATAAAATTGTTTTTATAAAACCATAGATTTTGTTATGGATCATTGACCCTTAGACTTTAGGAAATAAACCTTTTGATCATAATAACTTCACACAAAATTTTCAAGCAAAAGCAGAATTAAGTTCTTTGAGTGCCATCTATGTTGCCTTCGTAACAACCTTTCATTTCATTTATTTGATTAATAAGGGAACTATGGGGAAAATAGTTGGGACAAAACCAACAAGGAATAAATATAGAAAAAAAAAATCTAAGGTAACCAATAAGGGATAATAAATAAAAATAGAAAAAAATAGAAGTTATTTATAGGGGCTTCCAAGCCACTCAAGCTTGGAAGTAATGTTTGAGGAATTATCCATTGATAGGTAATAAAACATCCCCACCAATAATTTTTTTTTGGTGAAATGCATTATTTCCTAGGATTTTAGAGGTTTGGTAGGTACTGAGCCATAATCCATTAAATTTTCCATGTTGTCCCTTTTATTCATGTGTCATATCTCATAAGAGGACCAAATCAGAGATCCAAAATTTGTCCCTTTTATCAAACCAATATTTGATTGCCTCCTAATGTCTACTAAATTTTAGTAAGGATGAATTTGATTTTTATTCTAACTATATAAGGTTTAAGAGGTGGGCCTCTATTGCATCACTAGTTTTTTGGTACTCTTTAGTTAACAATAATGTAGGGATATTCAAATTGGTTGGGAAGATAGGATCTTGGATATATACCAAATATAGGGTAAGGTCCCTAAGGAAAAATTGAACCTATTTATATCTAATCATAAATCAAATTTAAGCATATTATACCAATCCCTAGGGTTTCTTCTTTAAATTTTCTTAATTACATTCAATAAATTCCTATTTGTTGATTCAACCAACCCATTAACTTGTGGATAATGATTTGAATAAAAGTTAAGAGATACTTGATGATCATACACAAGTACAAAGAATTACAAGTAGGAGAAAAGAGGTCCATTATCTCATACCAGCATGGTGGGCATACCAAACCTTATAGCAATGTGTTACTCCAAAAATTGAATGATTATGTATATGGTACAATTCTAGAATGGTTGGCCTTCAACCCAAAAAGTGCATTAATCCATCACTATAAGGATGAACTTGTGTTTAGTATAATAATTAGCATTAATGGCCCCCATAAAGTACAATCCCCATTTATCAAAGGGTCAAGACTCAATGACCAAAAATATTATCATAGCTAGGGTGTGTTCATGAGGTGCAATAACTTGGTAGGTGTGGCAATTCCTTTCATGTAGATGTGCGTCCTTGAAAATATGTGGCCAATAGTAACCTATCTATAGTATTTTATGAATGGTAGTACTTCATGAACAATTCTTAGTCTCATATTTCCAATGGAAATCTCTGAGTACTACAATTACTTCCTATTTATTTAGGCATCTCAAATATATGACTTCATGGTTTCTTCTAGAGAGAGTGAAAAATTTGATCATGAAATGATTGACTCTTAAGTGTAGCACCCTATGTTGTATGGAATTAAGGTGTTTTGGATAGTCATTATTTAGTATATATCCATGTATCGATCATCATCTATGATGTCATGAATTAATTACTATTGAAAAATGATTTGGGGATCTAACCTAAAAATGGATTTATAGTGTGTTTACCATTAGAAAATCTTCATTGACTATAGATATAGGTCAAAATTTTGGAGTATGGTCATCCATTTACCGGGCCTTTATCCCAATTCATTATGCAGTAGAAAGGCCTTCACAATTGGATTGGGTACCACAATAAACACCTTGCTATGCAGAATGTAATGCTTAAACATTTTAATAGCATTGATCAAATAAAAATATTATTTATAAAGTATGAAATATATATGTTTAGCATTCCTAAGTGGGATTATCATTAAAGACACTAGTGTTTCATCTCCCAAATCCTCTTTTTGTGTTAACATAATAGCCATATAATTCTTTAAGGTGAATGAGTAAAGTTATAAGGGATGTGTGTAGTATAGGCCGATGAGCATCAACATATTTGTAATGGTGGGATTTATTTAATTAAATGAAATATTTTCTTTAGTATTCTAACTAACCTTTGTGTCCTTTATCATGCTATTAATTGGTTTGATTATCTCAAAAAAACTTGAGATAAATTTTTTTACGAAGTCTATTTTTCCAAATAAGCTCTTCAGTTACTTATTAGTGTTGGGATATGGGATTTTAAAGATCACCTCCATTATGTTAGTATTTATAGATATTACCCTCTCAAATATAACATTACCCATTAGTTTACCTTCAATCACCCTGAATATACATTTATTAAGATTTAAGGAAATCCCATGGTCTCTGCATCTCTACAACACTTTCCTAGGTCATTTATATGATTTGATCTCCTCTTAGAGAAGAACGTAAGATCATCCATATACACAGCTATTCACTTACCCACTAAGTCCTTGAATTCCTCTTAAAGGTGACAACTGAATTGATCAAGCCAAAAGGCATTCTTTTGTATGCACAGGTGTCCCATTTGATAGTGAAAATTGTCTTGATTCTACCTTCGTAATTGACCACCACTTGATTATATCCTAAATACCCATCAAGGAAGATTTATCCTTTTTATAATCTCTGTCGAGATTATGAAAATCAACACATAATTTTATCTCCCCATTCTTTTTCTTCATTGGTATCCAGTTTTCAACCCATGTAAAATGTCTTACTGGGAAGATGATCCTTGCTACCAATATTTTTTGTACTTATTTAAAAATTAGGGGCTCTAGCAGTGGATTTATAGGCCTTTGTCTTTGCCTACATGTCTTGACTCCAGGCTTGAAGGTAATAGTGTGTGTTGAAATGGATGCATTGAAGACCTTGAGATCTTCATAACTTCATGCAATCACATCCCTAAATTCTTTGAGAATTTTTAAAAAATATTTGTTATCTTATGTGGTATAATTTATACCTAAAATCATGTTCCTATCTTCATTTTCACCACCCAAGTTACACTACTCACGATGCATACATTTGATAGTGGTGGAATCATCATTCATTTTCTTGATAGCCCATATTGAATAATATTTCAAGTGAGATCATTTTATTGACTATGATATATTATTTTAGGTTCATCATCTCATCCCCATTTATTTCAAAGTCTTCTTGACCATGTTCATCAATGATTTTATCTATGAACACTTCAGCATTGGTGATGAATTCTAGTATATGATAGTCATCAGTAAAAACTTAGATATTATTAATGTTATCTAGGACTTGAGGGGTAGAGACAATATCTACTAATAACTTTCTCATTCTTGAATGGGAAATAGGCTCCAAGGTACTCATGCTAGTGGCTAATGCATCCACTATATAATTCTTCTATTTAGGTAATTTTTAAATGCCAAAATCATCAAAGTCTTCAATCAAATTCCAGACTCTATTGTGATACCTATACAAGAATTTTTCATTGTAAGACTATTATCTTCTCACATGTTTAACTACCAATTTAGAGTCACCCAACACTTTGATATTTTTTACTTTCTTTCCAAGGGAAAATAGGAGACCATGGACTAATGCTTTGTATTCATGCACACTATTAGTGAAAGTGAACTATAGATGATAGGCCATCAGATATGACTTCAATTTTTTATTAATCAATTCCACCCCAACACCACATCCATTTTTATATTTTGAACCATCAAATATAAACATCCACAAGTCTAATATTGTTGCTAGAAATGGTGTCTTGGGTAGGGGAAATGTTATTGTAACATTTACCTCATGATGAATGATTGACTTCAAACCATCATCGCTAGTTGTGCTTTGGATTTTATTTAATTACAAAGAACAAAAAAATTATTCACTTCTCTTTGATTATCACATCCTAGGATATTGCATGGGAAGGATACTAACTTAGGCACTTCATAGAAGTCTTATTCATCTAACAGATCTAATTCTTCCATCTATGGACTTAACTACACATTGAACATGTTAATAGAGAGGAAATTATGCATTAATTCCTCTTTATTCAACAAATACACTCTCATTTCATATTCCTCACAAAGGATCTCATTTTATTTATTATACTCAATGATAATATGAACCACTTTGGGTTCTTGTTCTATCCTAATTTGGTTGGGTAAATGATTCTAAGGTAGCCACATGTGGCTAAAATCAATTTCCACATAGACATTTAGAGTCCTTAACTAGTCTCAACTAAGTAGCATACCATATGTAGATAAGATATCCACCACTTAGATGTCAATGAATTGATGAATCCTCAAATTAGAAGCCAATTACGTGTGGACATTGTTTAGCTCCCCAACTACTTTTATCTATATTTTATCTAGTTATACAACCTTTTGGTTTGAATTCTTAGGTGTTAGGCTGATTTTATAGCATATGACATAAGGCATGACATTCCCTAAAGCACCTAAATCAACCAAATAGTTATGTATGTTTTTACCAAATATCTTGACTATTAAGAGGAAAGGAAGGGTTTTAGTTTGATCCTTATAGAGAGAAACATGTACATGAGAAACACTAGTAGATTATTTCCCTTTATTACCATAAAATTATTTCAAAAGTAATTCCCTTTGATTATTAATATTAAGCAACTCAAACATAGTTATATTGGATTTAATTTTCTTAAGATCTTTGATAATATAATAACTAAGTTTGGTCTTATATGGTTTCCTATTATCTAGGGTATATGCATTAGGATTATAGGTAGATAAGAGGTTATAAGTTCTTTGGGTGGAGGAGGATTATTACCTAAATTCACATTAGGTGTAACTTGAGTGTTATTCATAGGAGTAGAGGTGGTCAATGGGTTATCCAATTTACTCCTTAGTTGGTAATTATTCCCTCTCTAGAACTAATGAAAGCATAGACCTCCTCTATGTTATCCTTGGGCTTATTTTCATATTCAAATATAAAATCATAAGTTTATAACATAAAGTTCTTGTTTGGGTTCCTTCCTTCTCAGTACTAATTATCATCAGTAGTAGGCATGATCTCCATATTATCCACCAATTTTTCTATGTTGTTAGTTTCTATCTGGCCTATGGTATTATGTAATCTACAACAAGTGTTTAAGGATAGGTCCATGAAATTCATAGAATGGGGGGCATTTTTACTTTGACTACCACCACCAATGGGACAGGGCACATTTTCATTATTAGGTCAAGAATTTTATTGCCTATTTAGTCTTTAGAAATTGAAATGCCTACCCTAAAACTAGATAATAGTAATCTAATTGGAATTTTGAGGCCTTTATCTTCATAATTTGGTCATGTCATAATATATCTTATGAAACAAATATTTTAAATTTCTCACTTCAGAATTTGTGCTTGAATAGGGTTTGTTTGTTTCTTGAGGTTATAAGATAAGTATAGGTGTATGGGTGTGAACATTTATAGCATGTGATTAAGGACTCAAGTATGATAAAAGTTCTTGCTAAGTGATACAAGATGTGACATAGCCACTAGTGCTTTTAGCAACAATAATGTTATTATATGCCATAGGGAGAAGTTGGTTGTTTGACTGAGGGACTACATGGTTTGGTTATGTAAGGTAAACCATTAGGCAAATAGTTAATTAGGGTTATATTATAAACCAGATTAGGGATTGTATATAAGGATCCTAAGATAGGATTTATCAGAGTGTTATGATGTTGCAAGGATTGATTAATCATTGATATTTGGTTGTATACACCTAATTGACCCAATAAAGGTAAAGGGCCAACTCTATAACCCTATAGCACCATCTATTGCTCAATGTTAATATCTTCATTATAATCCAAATATAATGATATCATAGTTGTTTGGGTTATCCTAAGGAACATATGAGTATTTGAATCTAGAGCCCTAACGTAGGTTTGTATGGTAGCTCCTTTGGTTTGAGAGTAAGGGTATTTCAGATGCTTGTAGAACCTATGGAATCAAGTGATGAACATGCTCATAGGTTCATTTTGTTCTCTCCTAGTATTTTAAAATTGATGATATAGGAATAAAAGGTTAATATGTAGTCTAAAGTGGTTTTAAAATATTTTTTATAGCTCAACCCAGGTAGTAATAGATCTAGTAGGTAAACCAAGATACCAAACATTTGTTGCTTTCCCCTAGGAGTAAGAAAATAGTATATAAGAAACATCTTCATGTTAGACATGGATTCAGATTAAGGCATATTTAAAGGATTGGATGTGTTCTTAGGATGTTTGGACACATCTTACTAGAAAATTGGGATGAAACTTATTTGAATTCTTGGGCAAATCGTGATCCTCACCTAGGACAACCATATGATAATATCCACCTTGTCCAATCCAAGCCATATTAGCCATTGTTAAAGACTAGGGGACTACAAATAGATTAACAAAAAGGGTAGATGTAGTTGTCAACGAAATACCAGATAACTAGATGGGTTTAGTTCTTCCTTTACATATGTTAGCTCTCTATTTTGGTGTTCTATGATTGGGTAGTTCTAAGAGCTTCAAGTTATCCCCAACAAAATTTAATCATGTATTAATCCTTCTATTTTATATCTTATTATAAGTTTTATATTATTGGGATAGAAGGATTTTGAAATGCCTTAACTTGAGTTTTTAACTAATGAATTCAAATCATGGTTCAATCCCTACTTCTAACACTAGAAACATATTGATGTAAGGCTTGACACATAGCCTACAACTAGGTAAAGGGGTTGTTAATCCCTAGGATCTCTTTAATGGAGGGATATCTTATGAAAAAAATACCTCCCTAAGGTCTAAATTTAATAGGTCTTGGTATGATGGTCTTCTCTTAGTTGGCTAATGTGAACTATTCCATGTAAAGGACATGATTTTAATGATTTGAGACATTGTTAACTATGACTAGGGGTTTCAAAATAGGCCATGTACTTCACTTGGGATATGTTTTTAAGGTCACATCTCCAATATAAATTAGGGTTCCAATATTTATTATCTAAAACAAGTTGACTTCCCTCACTAGTCTATCATACCACTAGATGCAATAATGTAATAATGACAATAGACCTTGATATATAAAATGAAAAAAAAAATCAAGATAGGTAATTAAATGAAGATTGTTATGTCCTAGATTAACTTGATCATAAAGAAAGATTAATAGATTAGGAATGAATAGATAAAATGCATTTTATAAATACAAATAAACACAGAGTTATTTAACTGAGTGAATTCTCATTTAAACCAATCTTCAATTGAGTCATACATAGCATAGATCCAACTAAATATAATTCAAGAGTATGGAAGGGAGAATGACTATAATAAGAAAGGATATAACTACCATTAAAATGTGTAATAAATGACCAAACAATCTCAACAGTCTTCTAATAATCAATATTTTCCTTTTGATTAATAGTATATTGGAATTCATATAATCATCAAAGACTAAAAATAACTATGTAAAAAAAAAGGCTCAAAATAGGAAAATGGAAGATATTATCCTAAAAATCAAAATAAAAAGTTTGCTTCTATATGTATCCTTTCACAATCCACAAATAGTTATAAATTTATTATGGCATAAGAGTTAATCTTAAAAAGGAACACAAGCTTAAGGAGTTTGATATGAAGTTCAAATTAAAATTCACCCATTCATGCAGGAAGTTATAGTAATCATCAATTTGGCATGACCACTTGTGGTCCATTGGGGGTGAATCCCACTCTATTTCATCCTAAAAACATCATGGACCATGTTGAACCAAATTAAGAATACATGTTGATGGGTAATTCAACTAAGATTGCATTAGGATAGCTAGTTACCCATGTATTTTATAGTTAGAGCCATGCCTATTTAAGGAATATAATTTGTCCTTTATGATTCATGATTAATCCTCATGTGAAAGCCTCACTAATGATTCTTTTCTCATTCATTATTAAGATGGATTGCAATTTGATTCTACAAATAAAATGGGATCCATAGTCTATTCTCATCCTCTTGATGGTTTTGATGCCCAGATAGTCCATCCAATTTAAGCTCATGATTTGTTGGATATGCAGGCAACATGTCCTTAGTTATGATTGGGTGATTTCCATGTAGATTCTCCTTTATTTTCCTTCACTACAAAATTGACTTTGCTTGTATGTGTCATATTTTTCCACTTGACAACTTATTGGTACCCATGGGATTTAGATTTATTGTTCATATTTTCTATTCCATGGCCATGTGGCCTTTCCTCACTCTTTCACTACATATATTAGGGATTTATGCATGTGTCAACTATTTTTCCCATTGTGAGATGATATTTCACCACACATCATAGTCTAACTTACTTGGGATCTAACAAGAAATGAAGATTACATGGACCTCCTTGAGGCTACAATGTAGTGATATTTTTCCAAATGGTCTCATCTCACTTACCTAGTTTCTGAGGGATTTGACATCATCATTGGTCCTACATAGACTGCTCAAGGGATTTAGATTAGTAGAATTACTTTACATGGTGTCACTCTATTCACCCACTTGCCTAAAGTCTCTATAATCTATATGAGCAGGTCTAGGATATCAGAGTAGTGGGATGATACCATGTGGAATCATCTCACTAAATTGTTGACCTATAGGCATTACACTAATTTAAACATATCTGGGATAGTCTAACATCAAGATTATGCCATGTGGCATAATCCCATTAACCTTCTATCTCAAATCATTATTGATTTCACTACCCCATTGAGAAACTTTAAATAAAATTGACTACGTATTAAAATATTTTTGAGTAGGCCTGGGATTGTTGGGATAGTGAGATGTGGTAATGAGTAGCTTTGTGAAATCAACTAAGTATTTTGAAAAATAATAAAGGTGCCACGTGGATATAGGTAGATCTTATGATATTATTTAAATGTTGAAATTATTTTTTAAATGGGGTACATTTGTGAGGAGATGCGATAAGTTTCCATGTGGCTTCAAGATAAGTTTCAGGACTTGTGATCAAAATACAGAGAAGACACGACCAACTACTTTGATTTAAAAACCAACATCTAAGAATTTGAAAATGAAAAACTAAGATAATTCTAATTAAATGAATATGTCCAAATCTAAAAAGCCTTTCTCTTAGAAAAATGTTTTGAAAACCTAGTCTTCACAAGCTTCACCTTTACAACTTTACCTTGTACTATTTTCATGAATTTTGTTATCATGACACTTTTTATAAACATTGGTATTCAAAAAATTTGTTGGAAATAATTTTTTTGATTAGTCCTAAATAATTTTCCTAAATATATTTTTTGAAAAAGTAAATACTTGAAGATTTTTTTTGAAATCTTTATAATTTTTTATTGGAATAAAAGTTCTAACAACATATTTGACATTTTGCCCAAAGAGTAAAAGACTTCGACAATTCTCCTAAAATAATTTTTTGTCAAAACTTCTAAATATTTCCTTTATGTGCATACCTTCCAATCACTAATTTTACTAGAACATGTGAAGTCCAACCTACATTTGAAAACAAAATTTCTAAGGGAATTCAAATTAAAATGACTAAGTTCGTAGCTCAAAATTACTAAGTATAGAATGGAAAATATTCACAAAGTTATCCATTTTCTCAATTCCAAAGCCAATTTTGTTCATTTAAATGAAAAGTGACTAAGTTAAGTATTAAAACCTTATAAGCATTTAGTCATTTAGATTTAAATTAAATTAAAAATGTATAAAACCTGTTTAGGAAACAAGGTAAAAAACTCTAAAAAGTTAGATAATATGCACAAATCTAAGGTGAAATAGTCTGAAAGGAAACTATAAAATGTGTTTTGAAACATGAGCAAACAAATATACTAGGACTTAGTAGACTGATACAACTTCAATCATTGAAACTAACTCACTACTAGATAAAATATTGGATTAAACTAAATAAATGTAAAGATATTAAAGTAAACTCATTCAGTGACATATAACTAATAATCGAGTAGGTTCCTAAGAAGCCTGATTTAAACCAACCACAATGAACTTTTGAAAGGTGTAATATTAAACTCTAAATCCAAAATAGGGTCCCCATTTCCCTATTAAAAATGGGATGTGTTGTGTAAAACACACACTTGTAATGCTTAGGTTGATGGATTCATTATTGAATATTTGAAAATTATTTTTTTTAGAATGGGCATGTGCCTATTCTATGCAAGCCATCAAAATCATGAGTATGGGTTTGAGTATACCGCATAATCATATGACAGTACCATGGCATCAGATAGATACATATATCATTTGTGATTTAATCTATTATACCTAGTGACATCTTACAAATAACTAGACCTGAAATGTAAATGCATGAGGAAGTGATGTGTCTATTTGATATTAAATTTATATTATTATATTTGATATTAATAATGCATTTTAATAAAATGGATATGATATTTAATATCTTGATCAAAATGAGTTTTGTGCCTAATTTTATACAAAACATTAACAATATTATCAATTAATCCCATTATATATAAGATAAAGATTAAATCGGCATTTGATATTATTCCAATCTTGTGTAGAATGGGCACATGCTCATTTTGAACAAGATCATAATAATATGAACATCCAAATTCTAACCAATATTCTATAAAATAATTTTTAGGGATTGTTTAGTAGGGTATTAAACATAATATTATAGTGTAACTTTACGATGATACTGTAATGTCAGACAACTACACATACCATTCACGGTATAATTGATCGTACCTGGTGACATCCCATAGAGGATTAGAATTGAAATGTATATTCTTGAGGATGAAATGAATCTATTTTATATTAAATTTTTATTATTGTATTTGGTATTAACAATGCATTATAATAAAATGGAGATGATATTTTATAGCTTGATTAGAATGGGCTTGTGCTTACTTTTACATAACACATTAAAAAACTTATCAATTTATCCCATTCTACACAAGATAAAGATTTTTGTCATCTAATAGTATTTCAATCTTATGTATAATGGCTAAATTCCCATTGTGGACAAGATAGAAATAATATGAACATCTACTTTCTAACCAAAATTTCATAATTTTAACACGGGATTGGGAGGTTTCTTTAGTGGATTACTATAAATAATATTATAACTTAGAAACTTGCAATGATATTGCATCATCAGATAAATACATATGTCATTCATGGTATAATTGATTGTACCTAATGGCATCGCATAGAGAATTAGAACTAAAATGTATATGCACAAGGACAAAATGTGTTTGTTTTATATTAAATTTATATTGTCATATTTGGTCTTAATAATGAATTATAATATAACAAAGATGATATTTTACATCTTGTTCATAATGGGATTGTGACTACTTATACACAAGACATTAATAAGAATTTTATCAATTAATCCTATTCTACACAAGATAAAGTATTTTGGAATTTGTTAGTATTTTAATATTATGTATAATGGGCACATGCTCATTCTTGGACAAGATAAGAATAATATGAACATCCACATTCTAACCAGTATTTTATAGCAAAAAATTGAGGGGATTCTTGAGTGTGAGTACTAGACATAATAGTATATCATAGAACCTTGAGATGGTGTTGCATCATCAGAAAACTACATATGTCATTCATGGTATAATCAATTATATCTAGCAATATCCCACAAAGAATTAAACCTAAAAGATTTTTTCAATAAATTTCACTTAGACAATCCAGTTTTTGAAATTAAATTGAGACCTAATCTTGATTGAATATTGTGTTAATAGTATTCTAATCTTGTGTAGAATGGGCACATGCCCATTCTAAACCAGATAAGAATAATATGAACATCGACATTCTAACCAATATTCTATAACACATGCTTGAGGGGATTATTCAATGGAATACTAGATATAATAGTATATTGTAAAACCTTACAATGGTACTGTGACATCATATAACTACATATGTCATTTGTGGTATAATTGATTATACCTAGTTTTATCCTTTGGATAATTCAACCTAAAATGTATATGCACAAGGACAAGATGTGTATGTTCGATATTAATTTTGTATTTTTGAATTTGGTCTTAATAATTAATTATATTAAAATAGAGATTATATTTTATATCTTTATCAAAATGGGCTTATGCCTTCTTTTAAACAATACATTAATTTTTTTTGTCAATTAATATCATTCTACACAAGGTAAATATCTTTGGAAATTGATAATATTCCAATGTTTTATATAATGGGTAAATGCCCATTATAAACAAGATAAGAATAATATGAACATCTACTCTCTAACCGATATTATATAACACAATCTTTGAGGATTATTTAATGAATTAATAGAAATAATTGTATAAAGTAAAACATTATGATAGTATAATGTCATCAGACAGTTACATATGTTATTCATGGTATAATCAATTTTACATAGCGGCATCCCATGGAGAATTAGACCTAAAATATTTTGGAAAATTCCACTCAAAATGAAGAGCTCAATCAAGAAAAAATATTTGTGAAAAGGGATGTCAATATACTGACCATGCAAATTTGATGGCACAATTAGTATAGTAAATTAAGAGATGAAAAATATCTTTAAATAAGAAGGTCAAATATGCAAAGTCACAAATTTTAAAACTAAAAAATAATGTAGAAGATACGAGTTAGTTAATAGTTCAACTAATGAGTTACATACCTCCTGCAAGAGTGTATGTTATGTATCTTTAGTAGCAATGGTTAAAATTTAAATTCAAGAGAATCAATTCTAACTTGCCAAAATTAGTAAGTGAGCCTCACTCCTAAGGATCAAAATACATCATGTCAATTCTATATACACAACTATGTTGTTCCTCATGACCAAGAATGGAATCCAAACTTGTATTTGGGTGATTTGATTCTGAGATATTTTTCTTCTTATCTTGACAATAAGTAAATAATAAATGAGTAATTAGATGAGTATTATGAGAAATATAAAGTATCCATGCATTAATGATCAAAAGGGAGGCAACCAAGATAAATGTGGTATAACTACATTAGATTGAATAATGAGTAAAAGAGAGGTAACTACAAGAACTATGATGGAACAAACAGAGGTTCAAAATCAGTACTTGGTCTTGATCATAGAAATAATTCAAGAAACCAACAATTATTTTTTAATTATATGGAATAATCTTATCCATGAATTCAAAAGTAAGGATCCTTTCTCAAGTTATAATTTCAATATAACTCTCAAGAGTCACCAAATGTTTTGATATGGCAAGAAGGGAGAGACTAAGTTATATTTCCATAACATATCAACCTCTTATTTTATAGTTCCCAATTCTTGATTGGAAGGGAATAAATAAATTCAATGAAATAATTGAAGATAGGAAATGGAAGAGGATACAAAACAATTTTATATTAAAAAAAAAGGGGGGGATAAATAGAACATAACCATTTGACTTCCTAGAACTGTGTTGCCATGTATAGAGCTTAAGATTGTTCAAGGACTAGTAACAAGTTCAATTGGGGTGTGTGATGAGTTATGGAATAATATATAAAACTATTCCTCCAATATTATTTTTCTACTTCCATCCTTCCAATCCTAAGTATATAAATTTATCTTTTGTATCCCTTTCCTATCTAATAGTACTTATAAATATGATGTAACATCTTTGTGTTTTATGTTTAAAACCATTTTTTTTAATGAATCTTGGATCATGTACTTTTATAATTGTTTTTATTTACGACTAATTTCCTATAAAAACAAATAAATGGGAGAGGAGAACCATAACCCTCATTACTGATAAAAAATAATGAGTTGTACCTAAAAAATTATAAATTTAATTATAATAGATAGTTTGTTGAAATAATGATTTGGTGATTATAAATCCAATTGAATGAATCAAAATAAATTATTATAAATAGGATTTGACAAATTATATTAATGTTAATGTTTATATATATATATATATATATATATATATATATATATATATATATATATATATATATATATATATACATATACATATACATATACATACATACATACACACACACTACATGGTATTGATAATGCTTCATGGTACTAGACATATTCGCAATATCTTCAAAATTTAAATAATCTTTTTTTTCATTCTTTTAGAGATAGATGTTGGGTGTTGAAGGGGACATTTCTCATAAAAAAACTAAAGAGTTTCAAAAAATAGAGATAACATGAAAACATTCATGATCCACCCACATACCAACTCTTCAAAATTTATAGGGAAGTAGATAAGAGGATCAACAAAACACAAGGGACAAAACTAAAGCATATAATTTAATGGAGCAAGATGAAAGATTGAATTTAGTTTTAATATTGAATTTAAGATTTATAGATAGATACATATTTTGATAGATTCTATGAAATGAAAAATAATCTATAGGACCCTAAACCAAAATATATATCCCAAAGTAGTGTAAAAGCCTTCACAATAATTGAGACAATTTGAGTTGTTGGACTATAATTCACAAGCCTACCTACCACTCTTCTACCTCTAAAGGTTAACTTTCCTATGGTTGTGTATTTTTACTATATTTTTTCCAATTCTATGAATGTTTTCAACCTTAACTATAATTAACTTAGATAATCCATGTAGGTTGTCTACGTATTTAGCTCAGATATCCTCATATGTGGAGCACTCTATCCATATTCTTATTGTAGCACTAGGCACATTTCTCTTATTACTTGCATATATTTCAATGGAAAATACTACTTATAGATTAATTACAATAGCATTATATTAAAAGCAAATAAAACATAGATCCCTACATATCATTTTTTTGAAAATTAAAAAAAACATAAAAATAGGTTTCTAAATATACACTAATAATTTTATATTTCAATGTATCTATATTATAGTTTGGATGCCATCATAATTTTTAGAGATTTTAACATCGGATGACATTTAGAATATTGATGGTATTAATAATGTTAATACAATTTGAGGCCACTTAATTTCTATGTGAATATGGACATCTAGGGTCAACTTACGACTTTCTTTAGCTACTATCAAATAACAAAATACTTAATATACTCATTGGCATTATTAAAATCTTGGAGAAAGTTTGACTATCAAAAAAATATACTAAGAATACTACTTTAGCATAGAGATTGATTCATAATATTCAAAATTCTAATGGTTAAATGGAACAAGTAACCACATATTCCTAATTCCCTATATTACGCATTAATTATAGGCTTACTCAGGTAGATATAATTAATTTTGTTTAAGAGTTTCATGCTATCAAGATCAATATTCGTAAACAATATTCCATGCTTTAAATATTAAAAAGCCAATAATTTTTGGAAATTATAAGATTTATAAAAAATGTCTATTTGTGATAAATCTAATTAAATAAATCTTGAATGGATGTGCACATTGGTAAGTAAATAATTTTTTAGCTGGCATAATAATTCACCAAAAAAGCCCACTATGTTGGGCTTAATTTTAACCCACACCCATAGGGGGTTCATATAAAGTTACATTGTGCACATTTTACAAAAACCACCTAAAGGACACTACCAAATATCTAATCGCAATCCATAATATTTATTTCTCACTTATTTTTCCCTCTAAATTTTTAAATTAAAATGTTAAGGCAGTGATTTTCTTCTCTACAACACTGGTATTGGCATGACATAGGGAGCGGCCCTTATCTAATAGTATTAATAGATGAAAGTTTTTTAATAATATGTATTAAATTATGTAATGTATATGTGATCAATTTGTTTTTTAAAAGAATAATTTTTTAAGATACCTTAATTGTGTTATATTTTTGTTATATTTATCTATTTTTATTGTTACATTTTTTTGCGAAGTATTATATATATATATATATATATATATATAATGTAATTAAGTCAGATTAATCTATCTAATATTAGGTTAATATTTATAATCCCATCCTCAAAGAGTCTAATACATCATATTTTTCACTTTCTAATAGATTTAAATTGTCAAAAACTATTTTTATAACATAAATATCTTTAAACAACAGGTACAAAAAGTGCATAAGGCACTTCTTTTGATATGGTTTTCATAACTTTGAAGTACAATGTTGAATGACTAATAGTCATGATTTTTTTCCATACTCTAGCCAAGGTTGACCATCAAATTTAACTCTAACTTGGAAGCCCTTAAAATGCCCTTCAAATTTATAACCTTATCTAAAATAATTTTACTTTTTATTAGATATGGGTAAATGTTGTTATGGAATCCAAAGTTACAAAATGGAGGGGGTAAGATTGACTAGATATACAAGCTAGTCTAGGACACAAATAAAAGGCCCATATCCCCATTAAAACCTCAAAATGGCCAACATCACCATCATCAATGACATTAACAATGTCACCTACATCATCAACATCACCAACAACCCCAACTTGCCTCACATGCCATGCAAGATTTTAACCTAGTGGGGGTGGAAAAAACCAAGCCACTTAACCATGTATTGAATTTTTTTATGACCATTATCTATTTATTATTTCCCTTCAAATGGTAATATTACTTTAATATTCAAAAGAAGAAGCATTAGATAAAACATATATATCTATTATAGACTTAGATTGAACTCTAATTCTAATCATGATCTTATGTGAAATTAGAGAGTTTTGAATGGGTTATGAATACTAACCAATATTTACCAATGTATTATTATTTAATGTGATTATGTGATTATACATCATGAGTTCCAATAAAAGAGTCAACTATTCTTTTCAAGTGAACCTAATTATTCTAATATTCAACTAATATGGAGTTGTAGTTTGAGTTGGGGACACCATTATGATATATTTCACATTGGATAATTGATATTGCATAGGATATATGGATAATCAATCTTTACAAATATTTTTATTATAAATGGAAATTAAAATTAATTTGAGACTATTTGAACTATAGTTATGTAATGTGCCCCTTTTATAAAGTTGTGAGTGGTACATGGTAGACTATCATAATATTGTGAATAAATTAACACTAAATTTATATCATTACATTTTTTGTGCATCTTATGTTTTAAATTAGCGACAATGTGATCCACATGGCATCATTATGGAGACCCACATTGTCATAGAAAATTTCTTTTATCCTTTACCCACTTCAAACCTTATGAATGTGTTGAAGTATGAGATTATGATGTGGCATCATTGAGTCACATCATTTAATACTTTATTTTCCCTCATTTTTACCCATTTCAAAACATGTGGTGGAAATGTGAGATAAAGACATGTGACATCATTGCACAAAGTCAAGTTATCACATACTTTATAACATTGAACTAGATTTTTAATTGATAAAATTCTTGTGGCCTTATATAAAATTGGTACATGCCTATTCTACACATGTCTAACATATTAATAATATTATCAATTAAGAATTCAATATTATTCTTATATGGTGTAAAATAGACCATTGTTGAATATAATCTTGCCTATTACCCTCGTACTTAGGTGATGTATATAGTATGTCCCCTATGGTATTTTTAGAGTCCAATAATATAATCCTAGTCAATTGGAAGGAAATTTATTTCTCAGCTAATTTATCTAGGATACATATCTTTGGTAAATGAAGAGGTGTTACTATTTATCCTCCTACTATACTTATGATTATGTGGTTAGGGTAATGAACCAATAATCACCATAATATGCTTAATAGTAGAGACATTATTTTGTCTTTTAGCCTCTATGGATAAGTCTTCATATTAATAGTTTAATACATAGGTGGGTAAAAATAATCTGATCTATAATTTGCATATAACTCAAAAATATTTCAATATAATTAATATAGACAATATCAAAGTCTTCACAAATCCTTTTTATCATTTTTGGGTGTCCATTCAGGTGACCCTTGGAAACCCATGATGAATCACAAACAACATCAAACAAATTGGACACCATTTTCCCATTCTTTGAGTTAGGTTAAAATTGTTATTACCATTATACTCCACCACATTGACCATATTCTCATAAATGGCTATGTAATGAACAAATTCCCCATAAAATACTATCAAATCAAAACATTTGTCCTTGTATTCCCGATTTGTTCTGAATGAGAATAAAGAGGGAGATTTGAGTCTAATTGGGATCCACCATTATAATATATTTATGGACTTGATAGTCAAATTTGTAGATTCAAATGATGATGGAATAGAGAGCTCTCGATATTCAAATTTAGTTGGCATTATGTTTGTAAATGGTTTTTAAATTGCTTTGAGACCATATAAAAGTCATGAGGCACCAAGCCAAGTTTAGTCATGGCCAAATCATTGGAATTAATTACTTCCTAATTATCTATGATATAAATATTTTCATTTGAATTTTATTTTGTGACTTGTGGTTTCCTAGGATATTTCCTTGAGAGGTGTTGTTTTATCTTAGTTTATTAGAAGTTGATTCATCCCTCTTTTAATGTTAAAATATTACATTTGTGTGTTCCACAGATAGATTGGCATGGTGTTATGGATCAATGGTGACATATTTATATTAAAGGATTTAAATTAATATTTCTAAAAACATCCTATGGTAGCCTTTCTTAAAACACCCTCAGATTAAGAAATATTAGAGAATATATTTATATTTATTATCTTATGTTTTTTGATTTGATAAGTTTACAAGATGAGATTTAAATGGTCTTGTTCTCATTACAACATTAAAATGTATTCAACAAAAATTTGATAAAAACATACATATATAAAATCACCACCACTAGGAAGATAGTAAAATAACATGAAACTACCACCAAGCTTCAACAAAGATATTATAACCAAAAAACCGATGATAAAACTTGAAGCAAGGTAGGTGTTAAGGGTAAGATTCCTCTATGTTAGAGTACTCGATTAGTACAATGGTATCTATTATAAATTAATTTTTAAACCTTTAAGTGGTAGTTCAATCCTTATCCAAATTTAGTGGAACATAGGATTACCCCTAGACCTATGGGTTGTCTATTGTAGGGGTAAACGTCTAGATTGAAGGGATAACTCCCTTGATATGTCTATTGAGCTCATCACCTATACTATTAACATATTTAAGGTTGAAAAAAGAGAGAAGGAAAATGAAAGATACCTAATCTAATGAGGTGATGTATCAATTTAATGTCCACTAGACTACCATATACTTGTACTATGAGAGATGATTCACAAACTAGCTTCAACATCCAAGCTTTCTCTAACATAGGTATTTCAAACATGAAGGTGATATGCAATGAACTTATCAAGTTAGATGAAAAATAGGTATACATTTAGAAAATATTATACTTAAAAACATACAAAGACACTAGATACACATCATGTGACATGTTATAGAGAAGACTACTTGTACAAAAAATTAAAGAGTAAAATGAACACAATGATAAATAATTATCACATGTCATTTAACTATACACTACTTCACACACTTATAAAAGTAGATATGAACTCAAAAATAGATTTAAATATTTATTAAATGGAAAAAATAGTACTCAAACTATCAGTTCTTCACCATACTAGGTTTTGATTCTACAAACTTAGCTAAAAGTGGTTACTTATATGGAGAATGGTGAAGAGAGAGAGAGAGGGGGGGTGTAGTAGAAGATGATTGAAAAGTGTTTGTGAGAGTTAAAAAAATAAAATTAGTTATGAGATAGTTCAAATAGACCTCCAAGGCCATGTGTCTCACTCTTTAAGATGCTTTGACCCTGTATGTGGTATAGGGGTTAAAATTTGTCTTGATACCTTGACTAGCTCCTTGAAAACTGCCCTTCTCTACATGAAAAGAGTGAAAAATGGACTCAAAAATAATCAATTATTCATGAAATGACCTCATAACAATCATTTTGCATCACCATGCCTTAATAAACTTATCTAACTTGACATTCCATCATTCATGTGCATATATCTCTTGAAACTCTTCATTTCCCATGTCTAGATTGGTCCAAGTGGCCTAAAACTCAAGTTCATATTATTCATAGAATATTATATATATTAATGGTCTTAAATTATGTTATTAGGTATGAAACACACCATTTTGGTTCCTAGAACAACTCCCAAGAATTCATTTTGCTCCTTAAGCCCTCACTAGGCTTATTTTCTTTGTATCCCTAAAAACTTGTAAAACTCCTTATGTAGGGAGTTATATAGACTATAATGAGAGACTAAGGGAATATTATAGGACCCAATATGGCTTGAAATATCCATAACAAATTTCATCTTTATATTCTGAGTGGAAGTTCATTATTTTTGCCTTTCTTTCTCTTGAATTAGGCTTTAATTAGGCCTCCTTGCTTAGGACCCTATTTTCTTACTCCAAACTTATCAAACACATGTGAAATAACCCAAAAAAAATTGATTTAATTTACATAGGAAATAACTAACTTACATGTAAATTTTTAAGTCCTGAGACCCTGTGGAAGTATGCAAACCAAGAAATCACCTTATCACCTAGTCCCATTTTGAGCTTGTTTGAGACTACATTGGAAAAAGGGTTTGGTTTGAAAATGTAAATAATATATTTGAAATATTTTGGTATTTAATAGATATTAAAACTCAAAAATTAACTCATCTAATGATTGGGAATTTCTCCCCTTCTTAGAATACCTATAAAACACCTAAAACATGCAAAAATATGGCATTTGTGATAGTTCGTACAAGTGACATCAGCATCAAAGTACATGTTAATAAAATCCTTGGATTAATAAACAACATAAAATATTTTTTAATATAAAAATATGTCATTATATATGCATTTTAGGTCTTTTCCCCTTGACTGGTCATTATCGAGGTTTTAGAGATGTTTAAGACTTGTTTGGGGTCTTAATGATTGTTCATAGAGAACATATCATAAATTAACATCCTTCCACTTGGAAAATAGTTTTTACTAACCTAATAAACTATCCAAAATGACTAATCATCCCATTCAAAGTGTGCGATATGGTATGATCATTTGAAGTTGCTCCTTGGGTGGCATGCTTAGTGTTTCTTAAGCTCAAGAGAGGTTAAATCTGAGTTTTGGGTCTCAAAACTCCATTATATTACTAGGAGGAGATAATAAAACTTAAAATAAATCCACTCCATAATTTGACATTCAAAACATCAATTTCCCTCAAGACTAGATTGTAGGCCTGTGTGTACCCTAACATTAGGTCTAGATAGAATTTTGGTTCTTTTCATATATTTCCATTAGGTATATGGAATAAATAGGATATACATGAAATTTTAGACATTTTAAAAATTACATTTCTCCCTCAATCAAGCAACACACTCAAAGAGTAAATAAACCTTTAGCATATGCATCACTATGTGTGGGGTTTGAGATTCAATTTGATCAATCTTCATACTTTCTCTTTGGTCTCAGAATGACCTTATGGACTATTTTTTTGTCTAAGGTACACCTCAAAGTTATTTCCACATATCTATATTTTTCCTTAAATTTATTTTAATTAGCATGTGTGCTTATGTAGCCAATAGGTGATGTTTACAGTATTATGACTACATACTTTAGTTTCAAGTTTCTACTTCATATCAATACTTTGATTTAGTTAGCATCTCAAGTCGATTCAATAACCTTGTAAACCTATATATTTATTCCTTTAGACCTGAGACTAGTTTGTATCATGTCCTACATCTTGTAGGTGCTTTTTTAGTCACTTGACCATGTTCATGTGTTTTAAGACCTCATCATTTTCACCACTATCCTTCCCAAAGGACCATGGACTTGGTTAGAATTTCATTTGAGTTTTAATCATCTCTTAACACATATTTATCCTTTATTTGGCCTTAAAATTTAACCAATTTTCTAGTTATCCACCTCTAGGTGTGTAATAGGGTGTTTGAGTGTGTTACTTTGTGTTTGAGACCTCACACTTACACCAATAGATCTCTCAATGCCTTGAAGACTCAAACCCCATCAACCTCTCTATTTAAGTTAATATTGAACATAGGTAATTATATATGGCTTGTTTTAAAGGATTTGACTATGTAATATGAGTTGAGCTTAGGCCTTAACAGGACTTGGCATCATGTTTTTGTTAACTTGAGACTTCCTTCAACATCCTAAAACTTTAGTCTTCACTATCATTCACTTTTAAGGCAACTTCACTACTAACTATAAGTGACTATATGGAGTCTAAATATTTATTTTTTAGATCTTAAATTTTAAAATAGGTCATGAAATCATGTTGTTTTTACCTTGAGACTTCCTTCAACATCCTAAAACTTTAGTCTTCACTATCATTCACTATTAATGCAACTTCACTACTGATTATAGGTGACTAACTATATATGGTTTGTATTTTACATTTACAAATATTTCATGACATCCCATAGTATCCAATACTTCTATAGCCACTTTTTCATTTCCATTACAATTCCATAGAGCATTCTCAAAGCACATCTTAAACTTTGATATCCACTATCCACCCACATACAGTCTTGTATGTGACATTAGGTCCTTTAGTTTGGCATTTAAATTTTAATGAATTAAAATCATTTGAGACCTTAATTAGTCAATGAAACTTCAAAATATTTGAAATATCATATTGTATCCATGCATATACAACCTTCATTTATCATTGACAACATGAATGCCATTGGAGTTGCAAGCCTATAGGTATACAGACTTGTAGGTCTATAACCTATATAGAAACATTTGAAAAATACAATACATCACTATTGGGGTTTAAATATTATTTATTATCATTTCATAAACATATTATTAGGATAATACATCACTCAATATTCATGTAAATATATACTCAAACCTTTCAAATCAACTTACTTATGAAAACACATAAAACATAGTCTCAAGGGGTGAATGAAAGAAGTGACCATTGGAACTTGTATGTAGTTTATAACTAATCATAAGGCCCCTAATATATTTATAATATATTATATTATAATTAATAACAATCTAAATTCATCAAACCATCTGGATAACTTAAAAATATAGAAAAACTGCCAGTCATCTCAAACTATGTAAAAGAGTCACTTTGATTTCCAAAAGACCATCCACACATGTAAAATTATGATTTAATGTATATGGTACATATACATACCTTTTATAACTCAATCCAACTAGTTTCATGCATTCAATAATTCACACTTTGTTTTGGAATTACACCAAACTCAGTTTGTGGGGTTTTATGTTCTCAAAACATAGTCTAGATCCTTAGTGATTGTTAATAAAGATAAGAGCACCAATCCAAGTTATGAAAAATGCCATAAATTTTTATCCCATAGGGGTCAAAAAAAATTTCCAAGATAACATCCCCTAAATATAACTATATGTCATGTACCATCTGATTGAATTTGGACTTCACTAGCTTGTGAATGGAGCGATGAAAGAGATAGATAGTTTTCTAAAAATTTCAAAGTTCAAAATTATTCCAATGCTTGTTTCTGACATATAGAATCTCAAAGGACACCATGAAACTCTTTTCACTTTCAAGTGGCTTCCAAAAGTCTATACACCTTCTTTAACTCCTTGAGATGGCATTGAGATGCAAGATTTTTATCTTTCTCTGACATGTTGATAGGTGTAGTAGTTATGTAACTACTTCAATATCTTTGGAAGGGTTATTATACATATTTAATCTTTTATGACTTTTTATATACATAAATTTTATCCAAAATCACATGTTCATGCATATTTTCCACCTCCAAGACTATAAGTGAACCTTACACACTTCAAAACATAATGAAATGTTATGGTAAGATGTTTGAGACATAAAATAATATTAATAAAACCATAATAAACTATGACATAACTTTACCATGTCTTATCTCTTCATTAAATGCTTAGATACCAATATGACTAAAACATGACATAACCTTAACTAATCGAAACTAACCTTAAAAATTGTTAACAAGGTTATATGAAGACTTTTATGGACCATATAAGCATGACATGAACACATCACAAGACCATGACATGTTTGAATTTGGAAGAGGTGACCAATTTAACTTGGAGTAAAATTTGGTCAACATTCTTTGTGATTCACAAAGGTAGCATGATTTCAATGCTAATAGGACTAATAGCCTTACATGTACATTAGAAAATGGAGTCTCATGTACTCAGTTTCAAACTTGAATAGACTTTGAACATAACACAACAAACTGATTAACCTTCACAACACACAAAATAAAGAACAACAAGACACAAAGTAATAACAAGACACACATGTGCTATCAAGCACTTAGGGAACATAGCCATAACATAAAAAAACTATACTATATACAAACCAACCCAAAATGAAATCTTGATCAAAGGGGAATCTTGCACAATATTTTGCTCCATGAGATGAAATAGGATATGAAGTATATTGCTTTTTGAATCTTATTCTTAATGTCTTCATTTCATTCATGATTGCCACTCTTTTTTTCATGATCTCCAATAAAACAATAGAAAATGCAAACATATCACCTATGAAGGTGAATTATTCTTATAACTCAGTCATCTTCTCATGTTGTTACTAAACTACAACTTTGTCCAATGATGCCTCATCTAAGCATGCTTCCTTGTCCTTCCTGTAATTTTGAATGGCATCAACCTTCTCATCAGCTACTACAAGATAATCAAGCTCTTCAAGGGGATTATAAAACTCCATCAAATATTCATCATTATCCTTAATGAAGACATTGAATAATCTCTCTATGCACATACCCTTCAACCTTGGAAAGGCCTTCAATGTCTTGAAGGAGTTCAATATGTTACTACCTATCACCTTTGTCTTGTTTCTCTTCAAGAACCACAAATTTTTCCAACTTCATCTTCTTGATCATTGTACACTTTTTCAACCTTCGCTTGCTCACTTGAAGAGTTTTCAATTTCAAGGATGGATGTAACTTCAACTAGCTTGGATGGCATATGATCTTATTATTAGAACACACCATAAAGAGGCAAGGCATATTTAAGAGTCTCTTCAAATTGACCATAAAGAGGTATATGATTTTATAGGACCTCAAATTTATCACAAATCTGATTGAACTACTTCCATAATTCATCTTGATCCATGAAATCATCAGCAACTTCATCTTCTATTGGTTTTTCAAATTTAACCTCTTAATCATGATCATGAGTCTCAACCAACTCAAATAATGTGATGTTCCTCTCAAGTATATTCTCTTTTATACCTTGATCAAGCTCTTCATGAGTAGCTAAAAACTCATCAAGATCTTCCCTTTATTCACTTAAGAATATTGATTTGTGTTTGTGTCCACTAAGGGGAGTACCTATATTGAAATATTCATCATATACACTTGTGTCATCCTCTTTATCATCTACAAATTTAGCTTGATATTCTTTATTTATCTCTCATAAGATGGGTTATCCTCTCAAGAAGGGATATGGTGGGAGTGAGATGGACAATTTCATTGGTTGGAGAGGGAGTATGAGGTGTGGTGGATGGCTCATGAATGGGTTTGGGAATGGAGAATTATTGAATGAAATATTGAAGAGATGACAAGTTGGGTTGGGCAATAGAATAGGCATCTTATTCAATAAGATTTTCATTTTTTCCATAGCCTTCTTGAAGCTCTTCAACAACTACAAAATTATCTTCAACCTCTTGGTTTTCCCACCTCTCTAATATATATATCCACCACTGGATATAACATATCATTTTATGTAAACAAATATTGATGACATAGTGGGATTCATCTTTAACTAACCTCTACTTACTCATAAATAATTAAATCAACTTCTTCAATGTATCTATTATATGAATAGGGATGAAATCAAGTTCCTTATCCCATTTTATCATCACTTTTTAGTATATTTGGCATGAGTACCAACAAGGATTTGGCTTGAGGTAGAATTGAATTAAGAGGAGGAGGGGAATAGTAGTGGTTTTGGTGAGATTTAACATGTTGATTAGATTTTATAATTAAATATTTTATGACCTTATATCTTTCTTCCCAATTAATGACATCATTTTATTCCTCGTGACAAGGCTAATAGGAATCATGTTGAGGTTGATATGGATCATAGGGATAGTAGGATTCATATTGAGGATAATAAGAAGGAACTTATTGATAATCCTCTTTATAAAATTCGTCATAGGCTTCTTGATAGGGATACTGAAAAACATCATGGCCATATAAAGTGGGAATGGGCTGACCATAGGACTGTCATGACTTATAGGGCTTATAACAATCTTGATAGGGATGTTGAGACACATAATTTGGGTAATGACAAGGTTGGTAGGGAGGTGTATATTAGAAAATATCATCATACCCAACTTCATTAGTCAAATGAAAACACAATGTATTATAAAACTATTTCAAAATAAGTGCATGGGCATCTATAACTAGGTGATTGCATTCAAAGTTGCCATTGACATTTGTTAAATGCCTCAGAAGGCTAATCATTAGAAGAACACACCAAGAATTCTTCCACTCTTTTGGAATTTAGTCCCATCAATTATGCTAAAACTATTATCACTCAATTTTTAACCCTTGGAGAGGTCGTTCAATCCTTATCCAAATTGATCATAAGATGGGATTACCCCTACACTTGTGGGTTATTTATTATATGGGTAAACCTCTAGATTAAAGGGCTATCTCCTTTTCTATTGATATCATCACCTATACTACTAACTTGTTTGGGGTTGAAAAGAGATATAAGGAACATGAAATAAACCTAATATAATGAGGCGATTCACCAATTTAATCTCCACTAGACTACCATATACTTTCGCTATGAGAGATGACTCACAAAAGTAGCTTTAACATCTAAGGTTTCTCTAACTTAAGTATTTCAAACATGAAGGTGGTATCTAATGAACTTATCAAGGTGGATGAATAAGAGGTGTGACTACATACACTTTTATCTTTTTCTACACTTAAAAATGTACAAAGACACTATCTAAACTTCATGTGGCCTATTACAAAGTAGACTACTTACAAAAAACATGAAAGAGTAAAATGAACACAAGGAGAGATGATTATCACTTGTATTTCAACTATGCACTACTTTAAAAACTTAGATAAGAATTTATGAACTCAAAACTAGATTGAAATAATTATTGTAAGGAAATAATATTAATCAAACTAGAAGGTATTCGACATAGCCAAAAGTGGCAACTTATATAGAGAAAGGTGAAGAGAGAGAGGGGCATAGAAAAATATGATTAAAAAGTGTCCATGATAGTTATAAAAATAAATTTATTTATGATATAGTCCAAAAATACCTCCAAGGCAATGTGTTTCACTCTTGAAAATGCTCTGGCCCTACATGTGGCATAGGGATTACAAATTAGCTTAACACCTTGACTAGCTCCATGAAAACTACCCTTATTTGCATGAAAGGAGTGAAAAATGTAATTAAAAATCATGAATTTTCCATGAAATGACCTCATAATGCTCATTGGCCATCTTCCATGCCTTATGAAACTCCTCTGACCTAACATTCTATCATTCATGTTCATAGGTGTCTTGAAACTCTTCATTTCCCATGCCTACCTTGGTCCAAGAGGAATAAAAATAAAGTTCATATTATCCATGAATGGTATTAAAATATGTTATTAGGTCTGAAACACACCATTTTTGTTTGTGTAAAAACTCCCAAGAATTTTTTTTGCTCCTTAAGCCCTCACTAGGCCTAGTTTTCTTGTAGCCCTAAAAACCTAAAAACCTAATTATGTAGGGAGTTGTATGGATGATAATGAGATAATTAAGGAATATTATAGGACTCATTATGTCCTTAAAAGTCCATACTAATTTTCAACTTTAGATTCTAAGTGGAAGCTCTTCTTTTATACCTTTCTCTCTCTTGAATTGGGCCTCCTTGCTTAAGACCCTATTTTATTTATATAAACTTAATAAAAACATGTGAAATAAAAAAATTAATTTTATTCACTTTATTTATTCAATCACCAACCTCCATGTCAATTTTTAGGTCATACGATGCTATGAAAGTATGAAAACCAAGAAATCACCTTGTCACGTAGTCCTATTTTGAGCCTATTTGAGGTTTCCTTGGAAAATAGGCCTGGTTTGACCACATAAATAATCTAATATGAAATATTTTTGTCTTTAATCTCTATTAAAACTAAAAAATGATTTCATCCAATTATTGGTAAGTTTTCCCCTTCTTAGAATACCTATAAAACACTAAAAACATGCAAAATAGGGAATTTGTGACAATCCATAAAAGTGATGTCAGCATAAAATTAATTTTCATAACCTCCTTGGATTCCTAAAAAAAATACAATATGTTTTAGTATCAAACTATGTCATTATATATGCATTTGAGGTCTTTTTCCCTTGACTAGTCACTATGAGGGTTTTAGAGAGGTTTTAGACTTGTTTGGGGTCTTAATGATTGTTCATAAATAAAATATCATCAATATACCTAATTAAAATTTTAAAAAATTCTTTACTAACCTCATCAACTATACCAAATTTCTTATCCTCCCATCCAATGTATGAGCTATGGTATGAGCATTTGAAGTTGTTATTTGGGTGGCATGCTTAGTGTTTCTTAATTTAAAGAGAGGTCAAATCTAAGTTTTGGGACTAAAAAATCCATTATATTTATATAAATAGTTCATAAAACTTTAAAAAATTCCCCTCCATTATTATAAATTATTTTTTAGTCCTTGTTACCCAGGTGTATGATCATTATGGTGTACTGATTAGGGTGTTTTGGGTTATTGGCTATCACCTTCTTAATAGCCCTCAAGAAAATTTGAGTTGAATATTAAGGTTTGGTGTAACCTAAGAGTGTACTAAGACCATTTTAATTTGTTATTTTTGTCTCAAGGTCCCTTCATGGGGTCTGGTATACTTGATTCATGCTTTGAGTTTAAAATATGCCTTAGTCTCATGGCTGCCCCTTGCCAAAGGTGTGGGCCAAGTATAAGATAAAAAATGACCATGTAATTTTTTATTATGGAATTAATTTGACCATTAAAATATTTTTAAACCCATTATAACATCATATAAAAATTTTCAAGTTGTGATCATGCCTATAAAGGCCTCAAAACATTAATTTCCCTCAAGACTGGATTGTAGGCCTATGTGCACGCTAACATTAGGTCTAGACATAGTTTTGGTCATTTTACCATATTTAAATTAGGTATTGGGATTATATAGAATATAAATGAAACTTTAGACCTTTTCAAATTTCCATTCCTCCCTTAATCAAGTAAAAACTTCAAAGATTAAGTAGACATGTAGCATATGCTTGACTGTGTGTGTGGTTTGAGATTCAGTTTGATCAATCCTCATGCTTTCTCTTTGGTAGTAGAATGAACATATGTCCTATTTGTTTTTTTGAGGTAAAAATTATATTTATTTCCATATATATCTATTATTCCATGAATTTCTTAGAACCATCCTATGTGCTCATATATCTTGTAGGTGATGTTTAGAGTATTCTGACTATATACTTTAGTTTCAAGGTTCTATTTCATATCAATGATTTTCTTAATGCATTGATTTAGTTAGAGTCTCAAGTGTATTAAATAACCTTTAAAACCCATATATTTATTCCTTTAGGCCTGAGACTAGTATTTGTTATGTCCTGCAGCCTATAGGTGCTTATTTGGTCACTTGATTGTGTTCATGTGTTTTAGGACCTCATCATTCTCACCACTAGCCTTCCCAAAGGACCATGGACTTGGTTAGAGTTTCATTTGAGTTTTAATCATATCTTAACACTTATTTCCATCCTTTATTTATCCTTAAAATTATACCAACTATCTAGTTAGCCACTTGTAGGTGTGTAGTAGGGTGTTTGACTATGTTACTTTGGGTTTGAGACCTCACCCTTACACCAATAGACTTATCAATGCCTTGAAGACTCAAAACCCCATAAACTTATTTGTTTAAGGCAAGCTTGATCATAGGTGACTTTAGATGGATTGATTTAAAGTATTTGACTATGTAATCTAAGTTGACCTTAGGACTTGCTAAGCCTAAACAAGACTTGACATCATGTTGTTGTTACCTTGAGACTTGCTTCAACATCCTAAAAATTTAGTCCTCACTATCATTCACTATTAAGGTAACTTCATTATTGACTACAAGTGATTATTTGGAGTTTGACTATATATGGGTTAGATTTGAACTTTTCAAATATGTCATGACATCATTTTGTTGTTACCTTGAATTTCCTTCAACATCCTTAAACTTGAGTCCTCACTATCATTCACTTTTAACGCAACTTCACTACTAACTGTTAGTGATTGTTTGGAGTCTGAATGTATATGGTTTAGAGTTAACCTTTTCAAATAGGTAATGGCATATCAGAGTATCCAAAACTTCTATACTCACTTCCTCATTTCCATTATAATTTCATAGATAATTTTAAAAGCACATCTCAAACTTTGATATCCATTATCCACCCATATAGTGTTGTAGGTGACATTAGGTCCTCTAGTTTGGTATTCAACTTTTAATGACTTAAAATTATTTAATACCTTCATTATTCCATGACCCTTCAAACCAATTGAACTATCATAGTGTTTACATTACTAGACAATCTTCAGTGAGCATAGAAAACATGAATGTCATTGGAGTTGTAGACTAATAGATCTACAAACCTGTAGGTCTATAATCTATGTAGAAACATATGAAAAATGTAAGACATGATTTTTAGGTTTTAAATATTTTTTATTCTAATTTCACCAACATCTTCTCAGGAAAACAAAACCCTCAATATTCATGGAAATATATAGTCAAACCTTTAAAATCAACCTACTTATGTCAACACATATAACATACTCTCAAGGGGTGAATGAAAAAGGTGACCATTGAAACTTGTATGAAATGTCTGACTAATCATAAGCCCTCTAATTTATTTATAATAAAGTATAAAATATTGAATAACCACTCAAATTCATCAAACCACCTAGAGAACTCAAAAATATAGAAACACTACCAATCATCTAAAACTTTGTACAAGAGTCACTTTACTTGCTAAAAGACCATCAAAACGTGAAAAAATGATGAGTGAATGTATATGGTGCATTTAAAAATGTATGTGAACTCAACAAAATTGGATTTATGCATCCAAGAATTCACACTTTATTCTAAAGTTACACCAAACTTAGCCTGTGGGGTTTTAATCTCTTAAAAAGTAGTCCAGTCCCTTAAATATTGTTCATAAATATAGGATAACCAATATAATTACCAATTACATAAATTATAATTCAATATGGGTCCCAAAATTTGGATAAAATATTAGCCCCCAACTTTACCTCTATGGCCTGTACCATCTAATTGAATTTAGCCTTGATTAGCTTGTGAATGCAATAATGGAAGAGAGAGATGGTTTTATGCAACTTTGAGAGTCAAAACCTCTTCCCATGATTTTTTTTACCTATATAATCTTTAAGGAAACTCTCCAACTCTTTTCACTTATAGGTGACTTTTAAAAGTCTATACAACTTCTTTAACTCCTCAATATGCCATTAAAATGCAATATTTTGATCTTTCTTTGATATGATAATAGGTGTAATAGTTATGTAAATTATAAAATATATTTTAAATGGTTATTTTATGGATTAATATCTTTTGTGACTTTTTATATACATAAATTTTAGATAAAATCACATTTTCATGCATATTTACCACCTCTAAAGCTAAAAGTGAACCTTAAACACTTCAAAACATTATGAGATGTTATGATAAGATGTTTAAGAAATAAAATGACATTAATAGAGACCTAATCACCTATGACATAAATTTACCATGCCTTATCTCTTCATGACATGCTTAGAACACTATATGACTAAAACATGACTTTACTTTAACTTTTCTAAACTAACCTTAAATAATGTTAGAAAGGTTATATGAAGACTTTTATGGACCATATAAACATGGCATGAACACATAAAAACACCATGACAAGTTTAAATTTGGAAGGGGTAACCAATTTGAATTGAAGTAAAATTTGGTCAATGGTATCCACCTTCTTGCTTTCATCTTTCCAGAGTGGCCCTGCGTTATATTATGGGGCCTTGTGCAGAGTCTTTTGCTTCATTTATCCACCTTCTAGTTAGTGTTTTTTTTAATTTTTTGTTGTGTTTTTTCTTGGTTTACACATGATGGTCTATTGTATTCTTATCCTATTTTATTTTATTGTTTGGGGTGACCTACCCCACATCCCCTTACTACCTATTTAATTTGCTTCATCTTTTCCTTCGTCATGGAAGCTTGTTCTTTCAGCTTGAATGAGTGATAATTGGGACCTCATTTATTCACTTCCTTTATCATCTCAATGCATATAAACTATTGCATGGAAAGTTTTATTTGAAGCTTCTCCATGTCCTATTCAAATTCCATAGTTTTTTCTCTTCTAGGGTAGAGGTCTTGGGGATTTTCCTTTTCTTCATGAATCTCTCTTTCCCTCCCAGGGTGGTATCAAGGGTATCCTCTGACTCACTCAATGGATCTTTCTCCTTGGATTTTTCTTTGCTCTTATCTTATTTCTCAATAGGGGTATTAGACTTGTTAGATGAATTTACCGCTTGGGATGAGGAGCCATCATCCTCATGAGCTATGTTTTCCTCCTTAATGATGTGTTTTGAGTCATCTTCACTATTACTCACTTCAATGGATTCAACCATGTCTTTACCCCATAAGGGATCACCCCTCTTGAATATTAAAAAAGTGAGTCCTTAGTGTAGTAAAATAGTGGAAGGTTTTGACACTTCAACAAAATAAGGGAAGATTATTTTTGTGCCCTTTAAAATTATTCATAATTAGGAAGTGATTTGATAAATGACACTAAACATACCACCTAACAAAATGAATTTCATGATTTGAAGGAAAAATTCTATCCATTTCCTTGACAACTCTAATCTAGGATATCCCTTTTGCTTATGAACAATGGGTTTATCTATTTTTTAAAAAGTATTTATCAATTCACCCCTCCATTTTTTTCCTTGAATGCCATATTCCCTTGACAATCCATACCCATTACCTCTTTGATGATTTCCTAGATGATGGTTATCTATAGGCCTCTCATTCTAACAACAATTTATTCAAAACCTCTTGTGAAATACTTGAGATGGCAGGATTATGACCAATAATTATGGTAAAAAAACTAGTGAGCATCCCTTTTAATAGTTTACTCCACACCACCAGCTGTTCCTTTGATTTAGTTTAAGAAATAGGTTGATCTCTATCATGGTCACTTCCCATGGTTTCCCATTTCTTCCTTATTATGGTCTTATTGTAAATTAGGTTTATCTTGAGTTAATTTTATTCTAAATCCATCATGACCAATGTTTTAATGATGGTGAAATTAGGTCCTTAACTGCCATGCTTCGAGCTTAGTTTCCTTACCTTTCAATGAGTTATGAAATTATTTCATGATATTTCATGGGTTTTGAGGATTTTCATTAATTATCTACCATCACTAGATATTCCTTCTTTCTCAGGGGTTGTGAATCTTGATATGTCATTTGAAATTATTATGATTGTGTGTCTTGGTAAGTCTTGTAGATTCAACCATTGATAAAAATAGAGGTTGAAAACACTAACATTGGAAATGATATCTTCCACCTTATTACCTTCTCTATAAATATGTGATATTGATATTTTTAAAAAATGTTGTAAAATCATTTGGCATCCTTGATTTATCTTTTGATAGACTAGGTGAATATATTTTTTCTTAATTTACAAATAAATATGTCTTTACTAACAAGGAGACCACCCAATTTACCAATAAAGATGTTTTTACTAAATTTTTGAAAGCATTTCAAATATATTTGTAGCCATTGATAATTAATGACGATAATGTTACATTCTATTCATGATAGTACACTAAGATCATATTTACATTAGACATTAATTATTTTTTCATATCACCTTCATCACATGTTATTATTTATATATATTACATATTTATTCCTAGAAACACATAAATCCTTAGTACAAGAGACATAAATTACATTTAATAGTTATTATACATTTTTTGCTTCATCTCACATTTTTGTTTAATTTTTATATCTGATAGGGTTTTATAGTTTTTAATTTCATCTCACATTTATTATTTATAATAAGCATCAATGTTTGTTTCACTTGGAGAGGTTGATCATGTGGACTTATTTTCAAAAGGAATAAAAGTTACATAAGGTAGAATGTATCCAATCATAAGGATACTACATTGTATATATGTGGGAAGAGGATTTATTATTGTTAGTGTTGACATAGTATTGGATGGAAAGTACAATTGGCTTATTCAATTGATGTATTTAAAACATTAAAAGACGTCAATAAAAAAGTATACTATATTCAATGGGAAGAGAGTGATTTATGAAAGGATGCAAATCCATCCATTCCTAGAGTTTATATTGATTAAATATTTAGTGACTTAGGGGCTTATAATGCCACAAAAGAGGGATATTCTAGTGATGATAGTGAAATCACCATTAATTGTACATGACCTAAAGATATAATTGATTTTGTCATGAACAATGTTATTCTAAACATAAATATTCTAGCATAGATGATGACATAGCCCAAGGTTTTGTAACTCATGTTCTAGAAGATCATACAATTCATTAAGAGAGATTGGGACCCTTGATGTTTGGTGTAATGCTTGAAAATGTGGTAATGTTACATTATAATTACTCAAACATACTACAATCCATTAAATTAAGAGTTTGGCCAATAAAACATTTGGTTTTCCATGAAACAAGAAGCACCCTTATACTAAATAAAATAAGTGCTCAATTGGATGGTCTTTACCTTATACATATTAGTTAACATAATTTAAAGTTCAAGGGAGTTGATTTCAAATTTATCTATTTGTGCTCACTTATGAGGAATTATGTTGTAGAGGGAACAAATAAAAATGTACTTTAAGGATACATGGTATAATTTAAGGGATTATAATTCAAAAAGTTTGATGTGAATATTGATAGAGTATTCATCCCTCCTTATAAAGGATGTTTCTTATATGAAGGATATCTCATATAATTTCCTAATAAGCAATTTCTTGACATAAATGGTTCTCCTCTAGATGCGAGATTAAAACTAGTCCTAGATGAGGAGGTGAACATGTGGGATTCATTATAAGAGTGAAAAATACAAATGGTGTATCAAATTTATTTTTATGCCACTAATTACAATCATTCCAAAAAAAATGATTAGAAGACCCTGCACCCTGCAATGTTCAAAAATGTCAAAAATTGAATACCCCTCTAACCAATTCATCAAATCTAAATGTTAATGAGCATAGAAAATGGTCAATTTTTTTGAATAAAGAGGAGAATGTGAAAAATAATTATTGTAATTATGACTATCTCAAATAAAATTCCCTAGCTTCAGTCACATTTTTATAGGACAAAATTAGAGCCATGAATAAAGAAGATAGAAGTAATTTTGTGTTAGATGCATTAACAAAAAATGCCATATTTAATGTGGGTGAAAAATATATGGAGGTGCATAAAATTAAATTTGATGGGATGGATGTCTATCAAAAAGCATGGCACAAAGCTATGGGTACCCAAGGACCACCTTTTATAGTCATGAAGCAAACTAGATAAATGGTCACATGCATGCAGTAAATGGTAACACGAAGAAATAGAAAGAAAGGTAAAAATAACATTTCATATCAAGAATGGTTGAGATAAATTCATATGTTTATTTGAATTTAACTCATTGTTTAGGATACGATGGAATCAAAGTTCCTCAATTTTTTTTTCTTCCATTCTATACCCATAATTTAATGAAAAAACTATAATGAGGAGCTCAAATTTGTGAAAAGTCCACTAGTGTTATAATAAAATTTCAGCAAGATAATGACCAAAAGGTTTAAACATGTTTCAATTTCAAATAATAACTTCTTGCCCAAGTGTGATGAGTGTATATATATATGTACAACAAACATAGAGCCACCAAATTCATAAAAGTACTCTCAAAACTTGAAGAGGAATAGACATGACACAATGAATACATTAAAAGTTATTATACACCTGACTAATCCCATAGATTGTAATCAAAGGAATAACCTCAAGAATTTTTGAGATTGTGCATGATAAAATAGATAAAATGAAAACATCCATACCAAGGATATCCATAGAGTAAATTTAAGAAGTAATGTTATGAACCTCCTAGTTACTTTGACTTGCATGCTCACACATGGACATAATACTAGAGGGTTTGGCCACCTAAACCTACTATTTATTGAATATGGAAAAATTACATAGTCACATAATTGGTTGAGTATCTCAAGAATCTTTAAGAACTCATAATTGATGAGTTTGCACATTTATTGTACACTTGTTGATAATCCAAATAGCCATTGCATGATGTACTATTACAAAATTAATTGCATGATAAGTGTAAAGGGTACAAGGAAAATGTTGTCCATTTCAAATCAATTAATAGTGTTGCTAAAAAATTTACTTTATTTTAAAAAACACCTAATCCTTTACTTTCAAGTGGATAATGCTTCGAGTGAAAACAAGAATCATACCTTATTTTCATTTTCATAAGTTTTGACACCAATAATGGTATTCAAAATTATGTATGTAAGCTTCCTTCCAGTGGGACACACCTATGAGGATGTGGATGGGACTTTTGGTAAATTAGCAACATCATTATGGAAACTAGACACATTTATTTGATACATATCACAAACACCTACATAATATTCCAAGAGGGGTCAAGTACATTCAGTCCTTACCTTATTAAGTGTATGAATTCAAAGCCTTTGTGGAGCCACACTTGTTGTATGTAAGCTAGAAGATACTAGGTATTAGAAAACCTAAGATGTTTATTATCCATGCTATGGACAACACATTAGTGATGGAATATAAATCAAAAATAAAATATCTCCAATGCTCTCATCCAATCCTAATCTAGTGCATAAAGGATAATGGTGAACAAAAATTATCAGAAGGGAAGCCTTCTCTAGTACCTTTCAAAGAACTCAAAGAAATATAAGATCTGAAAGAGGAAATAAAACCATATTGAACATTAGATAAAAAGTGAAATAGGTGGAGGCATAGAATACTATCTTACAAAGAGAACATATTGGAAAAATTCTTTGTGCGCTTTGGATAGACCATTTATAGCTCATATCAAGATGTCAAATCTATTTTTTTAGCCACAAATAATACAAGTGAATGACAAAAATGACCAAATAACTAATTCCATTCATTTTCATAGATAATACTACATTAATGAATATATCCCATGTAATAATGATATTTATGTTGGGCCTATTTATGCAATATATAAAGAAGCATTCAATTCATTAATGAATGTGTATGTGAGATGGATGCTTCTAGTATGACCAATAAATGAAAATGAAAAGATATGGATGGGAAATGTATATGAGGATATTTAAATCAAATCAAAAGGTGAGAATGTCACTAAAAAGGTGAGGATTCAATATTAGAAACCCTTAGGGAGAGATGTTGGTGAAACACTGTATGAGGATTGTTTGATACCTAGTAAAACATGGATCGAATTAGACAAACTCAAATAAGACATTGATGTGTTCAGCATCATCTAAGCATGGACCAAAAACAAAAAATGGAAAGGTGGATTGATTAATATTCCTAAAAAGGACATGAGGCCATTGAATCATACCTTGCACTACTTGGATATGGTAATGAATTCTAAGGTGAAACTATTGAAGGTCATAAATTAATATGTGATATCATCTTGGCCTAGGATGTGGGTATTTTGAAATTTATATTGCAATATAGGCTCCAATAAATTGTCATTACATTTTTATTTTAAATTTTTAATATGAATTAAAGATTGCCATTAATTTCTTCTAATTTACCTTCTTTTATTCAATCTGTTTAGCCTCACTTTTATTCAAGCTATTTACCATTGACTCATTAGTAAGGTAACTATATTATTTATTAAATATGGATATAATATTAATAATTTTTTCATAATATTAATTTTCTTTTATGAAAATTTAATAATATATTTTTATTAATGTTGAAGTATTTAATCAAAATATTTTTCAAATAATTTTAATTTACTATAATTATTGTACATAAGTTCATGGGAGATGTGCTATTAGCAATGAAACACTATAAGTTTTGGGGTCATGTCACACTAATTTGATGATAAATGTTTTAAAAACACAATATAATTTGGTGATGCAAGGAGGAGAGGCTTGTGAAGAATTGAACAATAAGGAAATTATTTCAATTTTAGGATAGGGTCATCAAGAATCAATGGAGGCAAGGTCTATTTTTTTCTCAATGTGGCATCAACATAATGCATAGATATATTAAAAAGTTTAGTCCACTTTATCTTTCCATATTTGAACCTTTATGTTCTCAATATTATATGTTAACATATTGGGGATCATATGTTAACTATAAAATAAAAGGGGCCTCTATGGACATGTGAGATTTTGGATTTCACATTAAACTATGAATAGGTCCATTAGTCATGAAGATGTCATGTACTAAGTGGCATGAAATTTATATTTTTGAACCTTGATTTGAAACATATATGGGTTATCATTATTCTTTACAACTGCAAAAATTAAATTAGAAGTCATGTGCCACAAAATAAGAGGCCAAAGAATTCCCATCATTTAGATGTGAATGCTAAGGATTAATTTACAAGCTAAAGCATAATATTACCATAATAAAATTCTAATTATTAGATATTAAATTTAATCCAAGCCATTTATTATGTAGTTAGACACAACATAGATACTTTGAGTTTGTTCAAGCTTATTCTACTAGGGTTGTGGATATGCCACTTGTCAGATTTATGAGACACTATCCCTAATTCTAAACACCCTATCCCTTAGGCTTCCAAGCTCTGGGATGATTCCACTTGGTAGATTCTTGGGCCCTCCAAACCTTAAAATAATCAATCCATTAATTCCTAATACAATACTTCCTTTAAGGTTATGATGGCCTAATAAGATGCCAAGTGGCAGTGTTTTGGAGCTTGATACCCTAGGAATATTAAACCATTTAGAGATTTTCATGGAGAAAAAATATTCAAAATTTATTTATACAATATTAAATCCATTGATGGATGTGTATGTGGATAAAAATGTGAGGTTTCAATATTTGAAACCTTCTAGAAGATAAAAAGGCGAAGCATTATATCCAAATTATTTGAAATTTATTAAAACATGGATCAAACAAGTTACAAAAGCTAATTATCTCTCCTTCACATAGATGGATTCCCTAAACATTATTAATTAGTTAATATACAATCACTAAACCATTTAAATCACACCAATGTGGTTGCATAGTGATTAATTATTTCTACAAATATATTGGTATATACAGTGTGAAAATTTGAAACTTTTATTAATGTATGTGGTAACCATTTTGGTTTTATAAGAACATGTCCATTCTACACAAGTCTATAGGAATAATATAACAAATAGAGACCTATAATATTATCTTATGTATAATGGGCACATGCCCATTATACACATTAAGATAAGAATAATGAGCTCTAAATTGATAATATGAGAAATAAAGCCTTGTGTTATTATCTAGTGTAGAATGGGCATTTTCCCATTTTGCAGAAGATTATTAAGAATAATGATAAGTATGTTTTACATTGTGTAAATGGGAAATAAAAAGTGTTGTCCAATACTTTTACATGGTGACAATAAGTGTGTTTTACAATGTTACACTAATATTTTTAAATATTCCATGTCATGATGTGATTGGTTAATATATGGTAAATTTTGGATAGATATTAAATATTATTATAATAATTATAATTAGACAATACTATGAAAACTATGGGGTCACATTATTTAAATTATTAGGATCCATTTCAAATATTGGACCATGCTCAAATATTGGCCCATTTACCCTAAATATGAATGTAAAGGTGAAAAATAATTTAAGATATAGTTGGAATTTTATTTCACACTAGAATTTGGAATCCAATAATAGCCATATTGGAATTCAATATCCAACTCATTAAAAATAAATAATAACAATATGGAAATCTAATTTCAACATTTATAAAACCATAAATGACAATGTTATAAGTCCAAATTCATAATATATATATATATATAGATTTCATGAAATGATGGTTATATACATACATAAATGTAATAATGTATGTATATACTTAAATACACAAACACACACACACACACACACACACACACACACACACACACACACACACACACACACACACACACACACACACACACATGAAATTCTCATCCAAGTCACAAGTCTAATTTAATCATCCAAAAGAAAAGTATGATCAATTATTCAATTCATTTCTATAAGTATACACATATTCAAATGAGAAAAATTACACAAAGCACTCTAGGTGGGTGAAATACATGGGATTGAACTACCTCTTAATAGTATTGGATACTTAGTCAATGTTAAATCATCATAAGGGTGATGGGGGTTAGTTTAGCAAAATTACACTCCATTTTCTTTTTTAAGGTCTTCAATAATTTAAAAATCCTACTAGGGTTTCAACATCCAAAAATTTATTTAAAAGTATTATATACATTCCCAAAGATCAAACTTATGATCACAAATCTAAATATATATGTCACACATAATTATGACCTACTTATTTTCATCAAAGGTTCAAAAACATCTGGTTTGGTTTAGTAGTGGAAAATAGTTCATACCTGAGTTGGATGGTTTTGACTTTGTCATTGTACTAGTTTTAGATTTGAGGGTTTATTAAGAATTATAACTATTTTTATATTCTAGTCTTGTGTCAGTCTGACATAGTAAATAGACAAACAAAACCAACTAAGTTTATTATTATTTTTCCTTATATGCCTTCTTTTCAATTGTTTCATTTTATCAAATTTAGCTCTTTCCTTTTCATCTGCTATTTAAAAAAACATTTAAGTACTCTATTATATTTATCATAATTAGGGTTAATTACATTAATTAATTAAAATTTAGATTAAAAATTTGTTGATCATGCTTATTGATTCAATATTATTAGATAATAATTTTAACATAGAGTTATAACCTTCTAGGGTTTCAAAAAACATTTGTATAGTTTTTTTTTAAAAACCTTTTGTTTCTATTTAGCCTTTTTTTGGAATTGTGTTAAGAATAAATATTTTAATAAATTATAGAGTAATATATTCTAAAATTAGGCCAATTAAATGAAATCATATGTATAATATTCTGATAAATATGTTGAATGTGAGAACATACTAAATATAAATAAGTGCAATGCCAAATAATATTTTTAATTTTTAAATATGAATGATAAAGAATAATTAGATTATTTAATTATGTCTATTAAAATATGATAAGTATAGGTACAAAATAATATAGACTAATGTTCCACCTCAATTCATTATATTTTAGAAATGAGATCTTTATAAGCCTAGACACTACCATTGAAATATAGACACAAACATGGATGTTTATGTATTGGTTTTTAAGTTTATATACATATAAATATATAAAATATTTTATGTAATATCCCAATATGCATGTTAGGTTTCACTGTCATCTTATAGGTTGTCAACTTAGATCTCACACATAAATTCTTGGAATCACTATTTTTCTAAAAATCATTAGTCCTCCAACTTTAAATGTCACCTTGAAAAATGAGAATTAGTGGGATCAAGTGAGGTTGATTTTTACTAAAATAACCCTCTATTAATGTGTATTATATACATAAACATATATTATGAATAGGTGCTAAGACTAATGTACTTTTGCCCATTATGTGGATTTATGTGTGAATATTTATGGAATATGGTATATGGCAATGCATCTAGTGATCTAAATTATAAATTGAAAAATAATAATAATGGGTTACACTTATAATGATTCATACTTGTAAGAATATTTATCCTATGACTAATTTATAAATAGGGAAGAATGGGATAGTATAGCTTAGTTGTGTAAGTGATTTTTAGTGGTGTAGTGTGAGCTTGAGAGGTGTTTGATAAATGGATGGATTTTAATTTTTATTTATACCACATATTTTGAAATTATATAATGTGAGGGTTAAATTAATACAATAAATAAACCACACATGATGAAATATTTAATTTTTTTATTATTTGGAAGGTAGGGACATTGACATTACAGTTGGGACACTAGGGTTGATGCTAGTGTCTTGCAAGATAAAGAGTTGTTGAGGATATGTTATTTTTAAAGTAGGATATATATCAGGTTTTAAACATACTATGAGATATAATTTATTTTGGTCATTAAAATATCAAGGTTGGACTATAGGATAAGTAATTATGCATAGTGATATGGTTAATGTGATCCTTTTGGTAACAAGAAAGAATTGAATTGAAGGTTTAATCCATTTTTGGTATTTTCAAGTGTATAAGACTAGATGATAATGTAAAATCAGAATTGAATATCAAAATTTATATCCCCCATCCACATCCCCCCTCCCCAATTTAATCTAGCAATGAACAAGGATGATATTAATTAAAATTATTATTTGTGTATTACCTACAACAAAGAACATGTTATATTGTAATTATTTTATGTAATATAAAAGTAAATAATTGAAATTATTGAAAGTAAATATAACAAGGAATGGATACATGTGTTTTTATGTAAAAATATTAAAATTGGGTACTTTTCTTTGGTGATCATGATTCTTTGTTGAATAATTAGAGAGAGAGGTTCACAACTAAACCTTTTATATTTGAATAGGAGGATTATAAGGTTGTCATGCCTCCAATTTGGTCCAAGGGTGAGTTGTTACATGTCCATTAAGAGCATTTAATATCAATTTCACAACACAAATTTAAACATAATATATACAATTTATCTATTCTCACTCAAGTAAAATGGTGTAACCGTATCAACCTAAAAAAGGGGGATTAGTGTGAAGATCCACAAGGGCACTAAATATTGACCACATCATTCAAATGATCCAACTGATTCACATAAATAAAGGATCAATTAGTGTATATTGGTAAGATCAATGCATAAATATGTATATAATATAAATATTTATATGTTGTTTGGTGTATTTTCATGGAATATGCACCTATCATGTGTCTCAAGATGAAACATTTTATTAAAATTTAACTTGTGTTCTATAAATTGTGTAATATATATCATAGATATGAAAAATGTTGTCCCAAATCTATGAAAATTAAGGAAAATTTCATAATATTTTGACCCAAGTGTATATTTTAATAATTTGAACCATATAAAATTCTACTAATGCTACCAATTGTGTGTGTGGCCTCATGTTTCTATGACATGGCCACACTGATCTTTGCCCTCCCTTCCATTTAAGGTAAGGGGAATGAATTGTCATAATAACCTTATCTCAAAAGGATAAGATAACCATTCCATATATGTATCAATCAGATTTTAAAGAATTATATAGAGGTACTAATTTTAAGAATATGTATTAAATAAGCTCATAATATATAATAAATATAACCCTAAGATGCCTGATATGGATCATGGAAATGTTTACAATTAAAAATAAAAATCTCAACAAACAATAAAAAACACACATAAAATCACTCAATGTCCAAAAAAAGGGGTGTAAGGATACAAAAATTAAGGGGCATTTTCAAGTGATGTACCCTCAAGGGGAGGACATGTAAATGTCCACACACCAAAGAAACAACACTCATGGCACTATTTCTAACACACAAGGAACATGTTCAATTGTTCCACATTCAAAACAAGTTATAAATAAATAAGTACACTCAATTAATTCATGTGATAAGATGAATGAGTGAAATATAGCCAACTAACATAAAAATATCATACTAGTTCTTTCATACATGTGTTATAAATATGTCATGTAGCATAGCATATCTAACACACTATGTAAGATATAAACATGAGTATAGAAATGTGTATAAGAATTAATATATATGCTCAATCATGGTAATGTAAAGTGATAATAAAACAACATAACCTATATCATCATGATTAATGAATCATATTCCCTTAATGTAGTGTGCTATATAGGTGGAGGAAAGGTCCAACATCTATATGCTCATGTATTATGTATCTAGTGTATATATGTATCACACTTGAGTACTTGTGTGTATGTAAAGGAAATAATATGTTATATAATAACATAAATTAAATAAAATATATGCAAAAAATAATAAACATGTGTATGTTGAATATTTTGTATCTTTTATTTATTTGAATGTTTTTGTACTTTCAATATTTTTTTTTTTTTTGAATTTAAGTGTAAAACTAACTAGTCCCATAAGTCCTCACATTCAATAGGTATAAAAATTTCCCATTGGATTTTCTTTCCAAAACTATTTATGTTAAATCATTACCACTTCTATAATATCTTCTTATATTTTCTACCATAATCTGTTGCTATCGATCTATCACCATATCCATCATGAGAAATATGAATCCCTTTATCTTCAAATTTAAAAATTAGGCACATATCAATAGTGTCCAATGTTTATTTCATATCAATCAACAATTTTTTCCCAAAATTAAATTTCAAATGTGATGTTTGATTCATATCCTAGTTCTTATAGGCTGTGGTCAACTATAAGTGATCATTGGGGACTAACAAACTAGGAAAACTAGTATGGATAAGTGCAAAAATATGGTGGACAAAAGGAGACCTACCAATGGACATGTTTTTCCTAAAAATTGAGAAATATATATTTCTATAGATAATTTTAGATGTATTCAATAAAAATATGAAGATAGTATAACAACATTAATTGTAGCATTTCTAGTGTAGTTTGACACTATTTTTCTTTTTTTTTGAAAAATGGCTATGTATAACTATCTCAAACATCTAGAATTTGAAGAGGAACTCCTATTTCATTTAGGAAAATAATTTAGGTAGT
>JARHVA010000698.1:4117500-4187500 GCA_037957365.1 Torreya grandis | reverse complement strand
TGGCACTATGGCACTATGAGGAGCTAACCTTGCTCTCTCCATCTAGTACACTTAACAATATAGCCCATGAGTCTATTATATAGATCCCATGCAAACAATAATTAGACTTCTAATTACAATAATTAGAACTGTAGCTCCAAGACTAAAATTAGTCTTTACCATGCAAACTAACTGTCCATCCAAAAATAGACCAGTTCTAGAGACGCATGCAAATTCATGCACACACAGGCTGCTGACGTTGGTTCCCTATCTGACCGATGTTGGCCAACCCATAACTGACATCAGTTACTGTGAACACTAAAGATGACTGACGTCAGTTGATCAGACCGATGTCGATTGCCTACAACTCAGTAACCTACTCTTGTTTTCATCCTGGTGAAGCTTTTAGCTCCACAACCTAACACTCATTATCCATAAACACACAATCATCAACCCTCATCATTCCTCATCATCATTAATCATTCCCTCATCACCCCTCATCATACCTAATCACTCCCTCATTAACCCTTATCATCCCTCATCATCCATAAAAAATCCTTCATTAGCCCTCATCATCCCTATTAGTCCTTAGTCACACCTTCACTATCCCTCCATATTCATCAACATCCCTCAACACTCCCTAATCATCCATCATTGTCACTCATAGTCCCTAGTCACACCCTCATTGTCCATTTATATTCATCATCATCCCTAAACACTCTCTAATCATAACTCATTGTCCTTCTTCATTATTAATCACTCCCTCATCAACCCTCATCATACCTTATCATCATTTTACCTAAGCACACACTCATTAACCCTCATCATCCCTCATCATACAAAATCACTCCCTCATTGACCCCCATCAACCTTCATCATCCCTAATAACTCCCTCATAGTCCCTAGTCACACCCTCATTATCCCTCATTATCCCTCATCATCCTTAAACACTCCTTAATCATCCCTCATTATCCATAATCATCCCTAATAAATCCATCCTTGACCCTTATCATACCTCATCATCCCTAATCACTCCCTCATCTTCCCCCATAATCCCTCATAGTATCTATTCACACCCTACAATAAATTTTTGGTGGGTGTATTGGACTCCTTCTTTTGCCTAATCATCCCTAGTCACTCATTCTCTATATGCGTTAACATTACTCCTATACTTTCTCTATAAAGGTGATAATTTCACCTCTCCTAAATTTTAAGCATCCCTTTTTAATTCCCCCTCTATTTTATTCCTTTATATGATAATGCCCCATCTACTAATTTTAAAACATGATAATGTCACCTCTCCTTTAAAAATATGTCTTGGGTATTTAATTGGGTATAAAATTATTTATTTTTTATTAAGTATATATTTGGGTAAGATAGATATGATCAGGATTAGTTATGGGCATTCAAGATCAAGATATGGCGTGGGTATTTAATCGGGTAGGGTATAATCAAGTAGGTAGGGCATACTAAATTAGGTAGGGAAATAAGGATAGGTAGGTAGAATATACTCAATGTTAGGGCATACTAAAGTAAAATAATGTAGGTAGGGAATAAAAGATCAAGATATGGTTTAGGTATTTAGGTAGGGCATACTCAAGCTCAAGATATGGCATATATATTCAATTGAATAGGGAATATTGAAGTAGATAAAGTAGTTAGGGTATAATCGATTAGGTAAATTATGTAGGGAACCCAATGGTATAGATATATTACATATGTAATATGATTGAAAACTTCATTTCTCATTTTATCTATTGGGAAGAAAGCTTCCATTTCCAACAACAAAAGCTAAGTAAGTAGGGCATAACTATGTAGGTAAGGAAATAATATATGAAATCTATAGACCACGAAGTAAGATTACCATGTTAACTAAGAATATATTCTATTAATGAAAAGTAGGTAGGATAAGAACATGTGTGTGTGTGTGTGTGTGTGTGTGTGTGTGTGTGTGTGTGTGTGTGTGTTGAGAAGTAAGATTCCCTTGCCTTTTTGGGTAGGGAATAACTAATTAGGTAGGGTAATAATAAATATATATATAAAAAAACAATCTTCCCTTGTTATTTATGCCTTAAGCCATAAGCAAATAAAATCTAAATATCAAAATGGAAAACTTCTCTTGATAGTTATGCATTGTTCTCTTTATATATATCGATAAGGAAATCTTCCCTTGATATGATAGTAAGTGAATCAAATCTAGATAACAAGAAGGAAAGGTTCCCTTGGCTTACTCCTTAGAATAAATGAAGTAGGTAAGGCAAGTTTCCCTTGCCTTATTAGGTAGGGAAAGTTTGAGATTGAGGTATGTCCTTTAGAATGTTTCCCTCCATATATCTATCATGGGGGCCTGATTCCTATGTTATCCTTTCATATATTGTATTAAAAACTAGGGCATACTCTAAGTATGGTAGGGTTATATTTTGGATTTTAGGACCCCCTGAGCCATGCCAAATATCTAGGTATCCCATCATTGATATAATTTATTAAGGTATATTTCTTTCCTTCTATTCATATATCAAGTTGGGTATAAATTGAGTTTGGTTAGGAAATACACTCTACTAGCTACCTGATTAGAGTAGACTCTACCAAATTGGTGCCCACTTATCTATTGATATGGAAATCTTCTATACTTTAGAATTATACAAATGGAATATATAAAAAATAAAAATTCCACTATGGATTTAGCATTAGAATTCTCAACTAGTCTCCATTCACCTATGTGTGCGTGCACACGCGCATGTGTGTGTGTGCGTGAGTTCGTTTGTGTGTGTGTGTGTGTGTGTGTGTGTGTGTGTGTGTGTGTGTGTGTGTGTGTGTGTGTGTGTGTGTGTGTGTGTGTGTGTGTGTGTGTGTGTGTGTGTGTATTGGTGGGATTATCAAATCTAGTATTGTGATTCTTAGATGCCAAAATCCAAATTTGTATGTGTAAGTCATGTAGTTTCATCCCACCTTTTTTTTAATTTCATACCTACTTATTTTGACTCAAGGCTATGGATACACACCTTTCCATGGTCTAGGCATGGATCACCATATCAATCTTTAAATCCCATAGGATAACAAAATACCTCTACATTACTTATTTGAGTGAAACAGGATGATTCAAATAAGAGTTTATTTAATTCTTATTTCAGTGAGTGAATTTTTTAATTATAATAAAAGATAGTTAGGCACAAGTAGGAATCCATTGGATCCACCATCAAGGTATTACAAGGAGTGATTAGAGATGAGGAGGGATGAGAAGGGAGTGAGTAGGGATGATAAGTGATAAGGAAGGATTGAGTAGGGATGAAAATGGATGGTGAATATCAATGATGGAATGCCTGTGAATGATGAATGATGGTGAGGGACAAGGATAAAGTATTTAAGGATTATGGTGGAGTCATTATAGATGATGAGGGATGGTGAGGGTCAATAAAGGAGTGATTGGGGATGAGGAGGGTCAATCAAGGAGTGATTAGGGATAAAAATATATTTATTCAAGATGATGAGGGATGAGGATGGAGTTATTAGGGATTATTAAGGATGATGGAGTGATTAGGGATAATGAAGGGAAATGAGGGAATGATTAAGGATTATGAGGGAGAGATTAGAGATGATGAGGGATGTTGAGGGTTAATCAGGGAGTGATTAGGGATGAGGAGGGATGAGGAATAAGTGATTAGGGATGAGGGAGGGATGGTGAGAAATTAAAATTAACACAAATTCATTATTTTGTGTGCATCGATAATTAATGTGACCTATACTACCAAATCAGATCACTTTGTCTTGAATTCAAAATAAATTAGGGATTTAAATGTGCTATAAATTATTTGTATTTCCATTATAAAAAATGGATATGTTGTTTTTATGTATTTATTGGAAATAATGGAGCTAATATCAATTAAAATAAACATAAATTCGTGGTTGGATGTGCAAGGTTCATAATTGGACTTAATTTTCAAAAATAACACATTTTTTTCATGAATTTTAAATGAAATGGGGTGGTCATGCACAAATGTGCCTAATAATTATTATGTTTACCTTTATCATAAGTGGATACAATGTTTTTTGGTCACTTTTGGTTTATAAAGGACCTAATAATAAGTAAAATAGACATGAAAGGGTGGCTGGATGTCCATGGGTCACCAATATAACCTATATTGCCCTATGCACACTAATTTGGAATGATTTCAAATTTAATTAGGGTGGCCATGCTTAAATGTATCCCAAATTTTCTATTTTACCCTAATAAGAAATGATTTTGGTGTTGTTGTGTCACCATTTTACCTATAAGGGACAAAATCATAAATAAAATTAGAATAAAGGAGTGGTTGGGGGTGAATTAGGTTTTAAAACTTAATTTTGACAAACCTAGGACTCCTAGAAATGTTAGAAAATAATATGAAAGGAACCAAAACCTTAAAATTTTCCATATGTTTACCTAAAATGCACATCAATTGCAAAATTTATGCCCTAAAATCCATATGTTCAATACTAAAATCTTTAAAATGACTAAGTAGTGACTAGATTATATTTTGAAAATCTATCTCCCACACAGTAAGGTGTGTAACTATGAGACCAACTCTATCCGATGTAGTGTGACCATGAATTCTTATATTTATTAAAAGAAAATTAAAGAATGAGGAATATAAATGTAAACATGTTATTAAACATACATGATTTAATTATTTTACACTTTAAGTGTGTGCACTTTTAGAATTTCAAGTTTTCATAGATAATAACACACTATAATTAATACATGTTATGTTTCGATAATCACAAATCCTCAATTAAAATCACATATAGTGTTATTACTATAATGTGTACATGTTATGACAAAATATTCATAGAATTGTCCATAATCTCTATGAACTTACCCTTATAGCTATTGGTATCATATCAAACCATAAGTGTTCCCACCATATTTTAGGCACTTCTAATAGTGTGTATTGAGTCCATGTAGAGATTAGATATAAACACATAATTATGGCCCAATTAGTTCAAATTCCATAATAAGTGGATGAGTTGGATTATCCATTCCTTTGGTCCATATGCAATGGGTAATGTAATATACCCAAGAGATTATTGAAATAGTGGATAATGTTGCAACTCATGTATATCATGTGCCATTTGTCATATATTTGTAATTATTTAAACTATGTACCAATTTTTTACATCAATCTTGAGATGGTCATAATAATTTCAATCAATATTTATAATAATAATTGTATCCTATTGTCAAAAATAAAAGTGAGCCAAATTTAAAAAACATGTGTGATGGATGAAGGTGAGCAGGAGGGCACAACAAGGCAGGGCATGATAGGATAGAAGGTAGGGCACAACTACAAGGAAGTGCTTGGACTGCAGCAGGCATCCTAGGGAGCGCAAAATAGTGGGAAGGCTCCACTTTTACAAGGTTTAGGATCTTTTTCTGCTCTTGAGTAACCAAGTATGCACATCCCCAAAGTCAACGGCTATCTAGAAAGATGCAAGGAGAGGCCCAAGCTAGCCATGCCAATGGAAATGATTGCTAAAGACATTGAATAGTATTCCAATCACTCCTTTTACTACAAGTTTCTAGGGCTTAGGACATCACTATTATTCCTAGAAGCATGGCCTCAGAAGACGTGGGCACCAGAAGGAGATATGGATATTACATTGCTAGTCAATAGCTATTTCATGGTCACTTTTACCTATATAATAGATTATCAATGAGTTTTTGCTAGAGGTCCTTACTTCCATAATCAAGTGGGACTATTTATCAAGCCTTGGCATGTTGATTTCATACCTTTAGAGGAACTACCAAACTGTGTCCCAGTGTGGGTGCATCTACCCCACTTTTTGATGGAATGCTGCTAAGAAGACACTCTCTAATTGCTTGCATCCTTGCTGGGAAGGCCAGTAGTTCCTCAAAGTCACTCCTAGGGAAAAAGGTAATGACTTATGCCTATAATTATGTGGAAATTGATCTTAGTAATCCATTACCAGATGCTATTGAAATGAGTGCAGGCCCTTTTCATGGGTACAACAGTTGGATTATGAAACCCTTCCTTTCTAATATTGTCTATGTCATGCTTATGGGCATTTGTAGCGATGGTGTCCCACCTCAAAATCTACTGCACCTTAGCTATCTCAATCTACTCACACTTCTTCTATTACTAACAAGGAAAGGGGTCTGATTCTAGGTGAGATGCTTGTGACTGATGGTTTTATGCTAGTTATAGGCTGATATAGAAATAGAGGCCAAAAATGGTCCTTGAAGGAAAGACAATTAGATGACTCGCTAATAGATTTGAAATATTAGATGACCTTAATTAGTAGGAGGTGAATACTGGGTTGATGATTTTTGACCAGGGGATTCAGGGACCAGCTCAGGAGATCAATACTTCAGGGGTTTTAACTGAAACATAGGATGCTGGAGATTGTCACATGGATATGGACTAGCAGCTGATAATTTTAGAAGGAATGATTTCCTTAGTTGTTCCCCTTAAAGAAGATAGAAATATGCCCCTTATCAAGAAAACTGGGGACCCAAGGGCAACAAGAAGTAGTAATTCTTTTCCTCATCTTGGACTTTTGCAAAAAGACCTTAAGAAAGGAAGGGGAGAGAAATCTAGCAAGCCTAGCAGAAAAAGGGACTAGGAAAAGATCAAGCTAATGGGAGAGACTTTGGTGGAGTCAGGGTCAGTAAAGACTCTAGATGCACACTTTTTGAGCTCTCTAAAATGATTATAGTATCTTGGAATGTAAGGGGTTTGAACAACAACCCCAAACAAAATGTTGTTTGTAACCTGATTAAAATTCATAAGCTAGATGTCATTTTCTTGCAAGAGACTAAGCTTTCAGTTGAAGACATGTCCAAACTTGCACCCAAGTTGTGGTGGCAAGGAGAATTTCAATGCATTAGCACTATTAGATACTCATGAGGACTAACTTTTTTGTGGAACCAATGAAAGATTGGCCTCATAGGTTGGCTAACTTTTAAGTACTCCATGACTATGATTGCTTCTAGCTTTGAGACAGGGGAAGTCATTCTCTTCTCCAATATCTATGCTCCCAATGATTGGCGAGGTAAAAAATCCTTATGGGGCCACATAAGTTTTGTCCGTAGCCTGGCCCCCTTCCACCCTTGGATAATGGTAGATGATTTTAACACTATTCTTGATTTGGCTGAAAAGAGTGGTGGCACATCAAGGCTGGACCCATCTACTTCGCTAATGTGTAACTACATTGAAATCTTGAATTTAGTTGATGTTAGGCCCAATAATGGACAATTTACCTAGAAGAACCATAGGAGTGGGAAACATTGCATTGCTAAGAGACTTGATCATTTTTTGGTCTCAACTTTTTGGGTTGGAGGTATGTGGTCTATGCAATCTAAAATTTTGGATTGGAGAGGATTAGACCATTAGCCCATCAAGCTTAATAGTGTCTCACAGTATCACCCACACTCTCCTTCCTTCATATTTCAACTCATGTGGCTGTGGGATCAATCTCTACATGAGTGTGTTACCAATTAGTGGCATTGGGGTAGGCCTACCCATGGTATGACAATGTACATTTTTGCCAAAACACTAAAATATGTGAAGTACAAGCTCAAGTGGTGGAATCAACAAAGTTTTGGGAACATTTTACATGCTAAGGCTGCTACACAAACCAAACTTGATGGTATCATAAGAATAATAAGGGAAGAAGGACTGACTGAAGACTTACTACAAGAAGAAACACAAGCTGTGAAAGACCTGGAGGAATGTGAGCTATAGGAGGAAATTTTTTGGAAGCAAAAAGCTTGAGTCAAATGGCTCTAGGAAGGAGATAGAAATACATCATTTTTCTTCAATTCGTCCAAAGCCAAGAGACATGGCAATTATATTTTGGCCTTGGTCAATGATAGAGGTGAGTGCCTTAACTCCTTCCCAGTAATTTTAGAAGAGGTAGTGCAATACTTCTCTACTCTCTTCAGGGAAGATGCTAACAGGGAATCTCTAAAAGAATCTTAGGTTCTCTTCTGCATTCCATCATTGTTGAAGCATGAAATGAATGAAAATTTAATGAAACCAATCACACTTGGAGAGCTTGAGGAAACCATTGTTCAGATGAAAAAAGGGAAAGCAGCTGGACCTAACAGATTCCCAATTGAATTCTACCAAGAATTTTGGGATATCATCAAACTTGACCTTTTAGCTATTGTCCAAGAATCTCAGTGGAATAAGAAAATGCTTAAGGCTACCAATGCAACCTATCTTGCTCTCATACCTAAATGTGAAGGTACTGATAGGCTAAGTCAATTCTGCCCTATATCCCTTTGCAATGTGGTTTACAAAATTATATCTAAAATCATTGTAGATAGGTTAAAAAGAGGGTTGAGTGCTATGATCTCAAAAGAGTAAAGTGGCTTTGTGGAAGGTAGGCAAATCCTGGATGGTATCATTATTGCTATTGAGTCCATTCACTCCATGGCCAGCTCAAAAGATAAGGTGATGTTCATTAAATTAGACATGGCCAAAGCCTTTGATAGGGTCAGATGGTCATTCCTAAGAAAGGTTCTTCATGCTTTTGGCTTTGCAAATGAATGGACTCAATGGGTCATGAGCTGCATTTCTTCAGCTTCCTTCTCAGTGCTTATCAATGGAGAACACAGAGTTTTTTGGTGTTACAAGAGGGCTGTGACAAGGTGATCGTCTGTCTCTATACCTTTTTCTTCTCCTTGCTGAAGGTATGGGGTAGTTGATCAGTATGAACAAATAAGGACATATCCAAAGATGGCGATGGGGAGGGGAATTGTCGATGCAATCACACCTACAATTTGCTAATGATAGTGCCCTTATGGGCATGGCCACAATGACTAAAGTTGCTAATTTATGTAAGGTGTTAAATGTTTATCTAAAGGCCTTAGGTTTAAAGGTCAATGAAGATAATTCATCCATTTTCTTCTTCAATACTCTGGGCCCTATTTAGTAGCGGATCACGAGGACTCTACATTTTCAAATTAGGACTCCCCCCTTGATTTACTTGGGTATCCCTATCTCAGCTAGCCGTACATCCAAAGAATCTTAGTAGACTATTTTGGAGAAATTTTAGGTGAAAGTGAATCATTGGATACACAAGTGGTTATCCTTTGCGGGCCAAGTTCAACTTATCCAATCTGTGGTGCAGGCTTTACCCATTTACAGGTGTATGCTCCAAGTTGCCCTGATGGGATTTGTTAAGGAGTTTGATTTAGTTACAAGAGAATTCTTATGGGTTGGTAGTCTGAACTCCACTAAATGGAGCCTTATTAGATGGGATATTATCTGTAGCCCCAAACAATATGGTGGGCTCGGTTTGAGGTAGACAGACTTAAATGGTATTGCTTTGGCGGCCAAACTTTATTGGTGATGGTGTACCAAACAAGACAAAGCTTGGGACAGAATTATCTCATAGAAGTACTACTCTAGAACCTTCTAGAGGGACATTCCTCGCTATCTATTTATTGGGAAAGGTTTGGCAATATGGGGTACTCTCAAAAAAGGGTTTGCTCTCATCAAGAATGGCTTATTCTAGATTTGTAAACAGGGATCCAAGGCTCTCTTTTGGTCTGACTCCTAGGATGGATATCCTCCCATCATTTCTTAGTTTCCAAATTTTTTGAACCTTTTTTAGAGATTCCTTGATGCTGGCTAGTCTCAGGTTAGTGACTTTAAAGTTTACATTACACAAGGACAGGTAGAGGTAGCTCACTGGAAAGCTACCAAAACTTGGCCTATTAGTGGGATGCAAGAAGAGAATGAGGAACTATTGAGCATCCTTTCCAAGTGTCATTTTAGTCCTATTCAAGAGGAGTATGAGCTAGCTTGGTCTCCTAATCCCAAGGGAGCTTACATAGTTTCATCTAGATATCAGGCTTTACTTCTTCAGAGATTGGGTAGGGGGGAAGTGCATTAGTGGAGACAGGTCTAGAATAATTTCACATGGCCTAAATGCAACTATTTTGCTTGGATGATAGCTTGGAAAAGGTGATTGACCTGGGATAATCTCCAGAAGAGAGGTTTCCAAGGCCCTTTAGTATGTGCTATGTGTGGAGTGGCCGAGGAGGATTCAACACACCTTTTTTTACGATGCCCCTTTGCCTTGCAACTCTAGAATTATTGGTGGTATGTTTGGCAGCACCCATGTCTTTGTGCTAAATGTATGGTCAATTTATAGAATGGATTGGGAGAAACCCCCTCAAGAATTCCCTTCCTGTAGGACATATGGCTGGGTGGCCCCATTTTTCTATTCTGGCAGATCTAGCTTGAGTAAAATAGGTAAATTTTTTAGGGGCTGAGGGTCATGGTGTAGCAAGTATGGTAGAAAGTGATAGGGATGATCCAGGAAACCATCCAAGTAAAGAGCATGATCTACCTTCCTTTAACCAATCAAGATGCTTAGGTGGTGGCGTGACTTGGATTCTAGCAATAAACTGGAGTAATGTTATCTTGGTAGATCGAGCCAAGATCATAATTTTTATGAAAATGAAACCACCTACAAGTTAAATAGAGGTGTAATCCTTTCTAAGACATACACGATACTATAAGAAGTTCATTAAGGGGTATGTAGCTCTATCTTCCCCTTTATATAATTTATATAAAGGAAAACAATTCATATGGATAGAGGAATGCCAAGTGGAATTTACTGATTTGAAATAGAGGCTAGTGATTGCACCAATTTTGATCTATCTAGATTGGAATAAACTATTTCATGTACATGTAGATGTATCATAAATCACAGTCAAATCAATGGAGCATATTCTTAGGACTAGTCAGTGGTAATGCCCCCCTAGTGGGATTCTCAAGATCAATACAGATGGTTCCTCTAGAAGTAATCTGGGGCCCATAGGTACTGGAGGGATAGGAATGGATTCTGAAGGTATGGTGATTTTTATTTTTGTGGTTCCTAAGGGGCTGCAAACCATTAACATGATGGAAGGTCAAGCCATTCTTTATGCCCTTGAGAAGGCCCAGGTGTTAGGTTGGCATAAGATTATCTATGAATTAGACTCTCAAGTCTTGATTAACCTACTCATCAAGAGGAAAGTGGTGGACATCAATTGGCAACTATCTCTGATTGTGAAACAAATTTTGTGGATTTGCTCACTTATTGATAGCATTACTTTTGCTCATATATTGTGAGAATGGAATAGGGCAGTAATTTTTTTGGCTAAATGGGTGTCTAACCATTTAGATGGTGGAAACATTGAGGATTGGGGGTCTCTCCCCCTACCATTGCGTTCTAATTTGGAAAGAATTCTGGAGGCTGATAAGGAGGTTCATAATATTGTCTAGTTGGGTGTGTGCCTAGTTTTTTAGTTTATGTTGCTTTCTTTTGGGGATTTCTACCCCCCGTTCTTCTTATAATGCTCTTTTCTTATTAATATTATTTTTACCCCTTTTTTATTTAAAAAAAAAATTATATCCTATTGTCATGGGAATGTTTGAATATGTCCCATTATACTTTTTACTTTAGCATTTTTAGATATCAAAGGTATTTGTTATTGTTCTTGCATAATATGTATACATCATTCATATTTATACTTTTGAATTTGTTTTTTTAGCACCTCAAAATGATTTTCATCATGGCCTATTAAGTGATGATAGTCACAATATGGTGATCCTTTAGTACATACTAATTTGCTTCCTGACCTATTTTTGTTAAGAGGTAAAGATATATTCTTATGCTCAAGTAACATAGAGATTACAATATTTAGAGCATATTTTCATATCATAATCTGTATAACATGTTATGGTGGCCTATGGTAGGACTCCATATTTTTAACGTGATGTGTCTAAATTTTTCCTTTGTAAGGTTGGATTAAATATTTTAGCCAAGATGGATCATTGTATAGAAAACATTCACATCTTCATCTATTATCTTTATCTTTCCTTTAACTATATTTGAAGATCTATCCTCTCGTGTTAGAGTAAAATTATATGTTCCAAGTCATATAGGTATGAATAGACTATGTGAGGGATGCTCAAGTGGATCAAAATTGTGTATTCACAAATATTCATTTATAATATTGGTAGGAATACCATCATCACTATGATAATAATCTAAAACCATACCATTATTTTGTTTATAATTACCAATAAAGGATAATCAAATGTTTGCTTTTATTTTTTTGTACTTATCATTGGTTCCTTTTATACTGATTTTTGCTCTATTTTTTTATCCTTTTGTTCATTTTCATGTTCCTTATGTGTATCTATGTGCACCTCAAATGTGAGTAAATTATGAACACATTAAGATAAATGTTTTTCCTTGGTTGACTAACCCATATCATAAGTTGATATATTATCAAGTGGAATAAATTTATTTTTGGTATAACTTGAGGAACCAATTCTATGTTGGGTAGAATTATAAAGGATCATCATCTATATGCATGGTCCATAATACCCCATCATGTATGAATTTTACACATTGATGTAATTTAGATGGAATAAATTCCATAATATATATCCAAGGTTTTCCCTAGATTAAGTTATAATTCAATTAATGAGACATTACTTAGAATGTACCTTATATTGTTTTTGGTCCCAATGTCACACCTAATTTGATTTGGCCAATTGGATGGATTCACGAATTATCAAATTCTCTAATATGGATGTCTGATTTTTGAAGGAAATGATTGTTGACACCCATTATTTTTAATAATTATATGGTGAAAATGTTTAACCCTAATCCATTATCAATTAAAACTCTTTTGATTCCTTTATTTTCAATACTAAATTGTATAACTAAATGCAAATTTTGATCAATGATATCTTTTGAGCATAAATCCTTATGGCTAAAAGTGATGAGATTTTCATTATTTCTTAGATATTTCATAATAAACATAAAATAATCTAGCTATATGTTATTCAATACTTGAGTTTCACACAGTAATTCGTATAGGACATCCTTAAAAATTGTTCATTGTTTCAAAACCTCAAGGATTGAGATCTTAGCATATGTGTTGCTTAATTGTTTGACAATATCATATTCTTTAGATTTTATGACTAGATTATGCTTAGGATGAACCCGTTTTATATGAACAGGGGACTTAACAGGTTGATCACCCTTTCCTTTTTGTGTGGTAACACTATGGACTATGGAATCCAATATAAGTCATGGGTGAATAATGGTATTAAGAGGCTAACTATCACTTAAATAGGATCTAGGAGGAACAAAAGTATGGTAGGATCCATGTTGGTACTTATTGAAGATAAAAAATGGTTCAATATTATTAAAATAAGAGTTATGCAGATATATTATATTTTTATCTCATGTTAAAATAATCTCTTTATTTTTACCTATTTATTGGCTCCATTTAACTATATGATTAATTAACATATAAATGTATGAAAGAGAAAAAGAAATGATTACCATCATATGTTGTCTAATGAAATAACTACTACATGACTAATTTATTTCTAAGTAGACCAATCTGAGTTAAAGATTTAAACAAAAAACCCAAAATGTTGAAACCTTAGGGAAAATAGGGTTACACAAGAAGAATTAAAGGTCAGTTTCATCAAATATTTAACCATTTTTTAATTGGGTTAAGGGAGTTATTATAATAAACTATGGAATACTATTTTATAAAATTAGGATGATTAAATGAATTTAGATTTATAATATTATAATAAATATGTTGAGTTTGAAAATATGCTACATATAAACAATTATAATGCCAAAAAATAGTGTGAAAGTTAACATATCAAGGATAAATAATATGTATATCATTCAATGATGTGCATGTGTACATGATAGGTATAATAAAAAATGAAGACGAATTGATGTTGTTGCCTCAATTTGTTAGATTATGGAAATTCTCTCTTTCATCATGGACACTATTGTCAAAATATAAATAATATTGTCAATGTTTATGTCCTGGTTTGGATGTTTTTGTTTGGATAAAGATACTCTATATTTTATAAAATTCACCTATTATCATCTTATAATTATACTTGAGTGCTAAGAGTGTTACTTGATACCACCCATACATAGATTAGCTCTATACCTATCCTAGAACCTATTTATACACTTATCTCTCATTTGTGTGGACCACACATGTCCATAAACATCCCTATGGTAGTCCCAAACCCTCACTTTAACATCTTAGCCCCTAGTGCCTTATGTTATTCTAGATAGACACTAGCACCATAATTTGGAGAGTAGTGTTAATGGCGCTAGTGTCCTAGTTTGGGTGTTATTGTCATTTTCATTCCTTTGGCCTCCAAAAAATATATTTTCAAATGAGAAACCACCTAGGGTTAACCTATACCTATTTAAGACCTACATAAGCACTATAATATATATATATATATATATATATATGAATTTTACCTTGTTGTTTAGTAGATGGAAATGGGATGGAATAACACAAACTAACACATAACAAGTTGTGAGCAATAAAGGTTATCAATACCTATTCTACCTTACTTATACATATAACCATCTAAGACATTTATAATTTGAGATTAATTATATTTATAGTCTAAAACATTCTTAAAATACTTAGGCTAGCATTCATACTAGCTTCACTTGCACTTGCACTAGCACTTAAGTGGGGATAACTACATCGAGATTGATCCTTCCTTGAAGTATTGGTATGTAGGAAACTCTCATCATAGTGGGATGTTGATGATGTCTATCCTACCCCACTAACATCACACTTTGATACTTGTGACCATTTAATTCCATAAAAACATGTAAGGCTAGGGTTCACATTCAAAATTAGTCAAAATAAGTCACCAATAGGGAATCAAAACTCATACACATAGGAACATGCTTGGCAATGTTAGACATAGGTGCACCCAAAATCTCTAATTTTTTTTGCATAGAGGACACTAGTGTCAAAATGATGACACTAGAATCATTGGCACCATTGTTCAGTTAGGAAACTACTGTCTAGAAAGGGTTTTGATACCTAGATATTATCTGTGACACTTATATCAATTCTTATCCTAGTTTTTAGCCTCCATATCTCCTATCTTAGAAAATTTATAGCTAAGTACTTGTTTACAAAATTTATTAATAATTTTAGAAAGGTCAAACCAAGACAATTCTATTATAAATTAGTGGTTATATTTATTATATATTTCTACCCTGATTTACTATATGCAATTCCTATAACAACCTAGGGCTTTAACATCATAACTCTAACAAGTTAAATCATTTAGTGAACTTGATTTAATTAAAAAATTACTATAACAGTATCCTTAAATACTATTAGGGTTTGTATCCTTTTATTTGATATGCTCAGATATTGGTTCCAAAATATTAGATTTATCTCAGTATTTAATTCTTGCAAATCTTTCATAGATGAAATTTCATTAAAGGTTTAAAATATACAATTGTTTGTTTTCCTACTTCCCAACCTATAATGGAAAAATTCAATAACCCATTTGATGAAGCTGATAAGAGAAAACTACAAGATTTCATTTCCAAACATTTAGATATTTAAGATGACCTTATCAATATTATCCATGAAGAACTTCAAAATTATATTAATATTAATTTTCTACTCCCATAGATAACAATATTATTACACCTACTTTTTGGGGCTACTCAGCTTGTATAAAAACACATTTTAACTTGACAACCTTAAAAAATGGTAACACCACCTATGTACAATTCCTCATCTCTAGATGTGAAATCCCTTATGCATGAGATATATTCTCTATAAGCGAATGTGTTACATCTTGATCATAGTTATACTAGGCCATCACATGACTTGGATTATCATGCTATTTTACATACACCTTTGGCATAACACATAGGGGTAACTCCTTTTCCATTTGGATTTGTGGAACCTAAGCTTACTTTTTTTGATGGTAAGGGTACCTAAAAGCACCATCTACAAGCTTTACACACAACATGTTTTGACTATGTGTCTAATGATTGGCTCCTTACTAAGTTTTTCCCACATAGCCTAAAGGACTATACCTTACAATGGTTCTTTGATCTTCCAAATTAGTCTATCACCAAACTCAATCCACTAGTATATTTGGTTTTGGCACACTTTTCAATTAACATTTGTGATAAGATATCATATGATCAAGTGGCACAACTTAAGTAAAACTCATAAGAGCCTATTGTAGAATATGTATTGTGATACAAAAATATATTGGAAAAGATGAATATCCCCATGAAAGATAGAGATCTCCAAGAATGTTCAAATAGAATTTACTACCAGCATTGCATGAAGCTATCTTGTTTAATAAGTTTCCAACATTCATAAATTTATGCCACACAGTGAAGAAAAGGGAAGTCAAGATTCTCTCTATGGGAAAATTAAAATATAAAAGTGGATTAGAATAAAATACTAAGATTTATAATAAGAATCCATAAAAATTAAGGGCCACTAAAAACAAGAGTGATCAAAAGGCCAAAATTAAAGCAAATTCAGAGCCACCTCTTTGTTTGGTTTTATCAGCTCATCCACAAAGATTTTTCACTAATCCTACATAATTATTGACACAATTATTACAATAAATATTGGAATGCAATGTCATATCTCAACCTCCCATTAATAAGGTTGATATGACAAGGTCTCTTCCAAATAAATATGATTCTAATGCATTATGTGACCATCACATGGCAGTAGGCCATACTAGAAATATATGCATCAACTGTAAACTTAAGATACAAGATTTGATAAAGGCTAAAATAATTGATGTGGGCATAATTAAAATGTTACCTAAAGTTAAATAAATGGAAGCTAAGGAATTGAAAATATTTTCATATCCATTTCTAAAACATATAGCTAATGAGGCAAGAGGCACTTCAGGTGCTTCCTATATTTATTAGGCGAATCCACCACCAACATCCTAACACACTATTATAGAGGATGCCCATCCCTACATAATATCATTAGTGTATATCATACATAAGTATAAGGTATACCATTCATCACTTTATCAAAGAAAGATATTTTCAATTAGATTAAAATTTATATACTCTTTGTATGAGCCTATATTGATCATAATCCTATTTAGAGTGTTATGGTTGACAATGGGTCAAGTATTTACATGTGAATTATCACATTTATAAAATATTTGGGTTATTCCAAGTAGGAAATTTATAAAATTAACATAGTTATTCATGGTTTTAGTGGCCATGTTTAAATTTTCATTGGAGAGATTGTACTTCCACTACAAGTTGGACCAACACATGTGGCCACTAGGTTCTTAGTCATACCTAGTGTGGGCACATTTGACATGTTATTAGGTAGGCCATGGATAAAGTAGATATGATCCATTACATTCATTATGAATAGATCTTTAAATTATATACATGTTAATTAGGTGGTTATAGTTGAAGGTATTTCATATTAGTATCCTTTACCTATCCCATAGGTAGTTACATCATAGTTGCCAATTATAGTTCTGACTATAATTCCCATTGATACACCATAGAGTTTAGTTGAGACACCATGTTAGGTGAGGTCTACTCCTATAGTGTTAAAAAGTAAACATACTCTCCCATAGAAACCCTTATTAGATAGACCCTTTCATCATAGGTATCTTAAAAATTCTAGAGTTCCTTCCTCTACCCCTTTCCTTATAAGACTAGTGTTACTGAGTTCTTAAGGTTCTCAACATAGGGCACCCATGCTAACTATAACATCTTATACTGAATTGGTCCCTAAGTCCCATACAATTCATATAACAACTTAGTCAACTTCATAGATTAATAACACCAATCCATAGGTAATGCTAGTTATAGATCATTTAATACATCATGTTTTGGGACCTCAATTACCTTTTCACACAACACACATGATTATTGTTCCCTTGTTTAACATAGGACACATTGATAATGATTCTCTCATGAGACTCATCAGTTAGTATGTTCATCCATACTTATACATAGTTTCATTCACTCTTGCACCTTGTATATGGTTTCATTTTATCATGTTGCTTATACATAGATTATATCCATTAAATAAAAAAAATTAATATGGCAAAACACAAGAAACATTCAAATAATTAGTAAGAAAATATAAATTTTAGATTGTATGCATTGGCATGTTTACACTTCTTATACTTCCCAAGTACCACATATGATAGTTATATTAGTATAGTGAGTGTTTATCATACATAAATGTTTCACTTGTTCTTGTTGAGTGTTCTTAGATGCTTACATGACCCAGGTCTATCACACATATCTAGATGTGCTACTATCTACCCACTGGGGGGATATACATAGATACTTAGGTTCTTTATTTGATACATTCACTCATTTAGGGGAATCATATATACAATTATGATTACCAAGTTACCTCTTTATAAAGTCTACATCATAGAATTAGAATTTTTATATCTTGATATTGATCATCCTACACTACTTAGATTTATTATTGACTACTACTAATTTAGACTAAACAAATATACATCTTCATACTTATACATATTTATACTACATGTTAATTCATACTTTCATTTCTATATTTCCTAGTTTAGACTTCATTATATCACTATGCTTTTACATTTATTCAAGTAAATTTCAATATGCCATTGCTATGTGTCTCTACGCCACTTATTTCCATTGTATGTATACTTTCAACATATGCCATGTTCTTGTGTGTGTATTCTTGATTGTGTAAGTGGACATTTAAATATGTCCTTCCATGTGGCTCTATATCAACATTCTTGCTCTTTGCATACGTGGATACTTTAACATGTCCTTATATGTTTTGCTTTCTTATATTTAGTGACATGTGCCCATGTCCCTTGTATTGTGTCCCATTGGCCTAATTTACATCTCTTATGTGTTTTGCATGTATGTTTTAATGTATGTGTCATTTCCATGGCACTTATCTATTTATTGTTACACACATTAGTTTTAGATTCCATGAAGGTAATTTTGCATTTCCCCTTCCTCCCTAGGTGTTGTAATAGACATCATGCCCCATCCACCTAGGGAGTTAGTTTATTACCAAGATTTTTTGTCCATACACATGTTTACATTGTTATATATATCATGATAGCCTTATGAAGGCTATATCTAACCTACATTTTAAATTAAAAACTTATGCTAAGACTATCCTATATTTTGATGTTATGTATGCAAATTTTATTGGTTTATTACATAGATATCATATATACTCTAGCTAAAACATCTTGCAGACAATTTTCTTGTGAGGACAATTCTTGCACAAGTTCAACAACTCCCCTCAAAAGAGGGGTCATTCAAAGAGGTTTGCCACATAGATGAGGCTATCCAAATACACTCAAAATATAATTTTAAAACACATGCCAAAAATATAGAAATTAGTTTTAAGAAAACATGATGGGAGATAGTCACACATAAACTAGTTTTAGTTATATGGAAATTAGTACAATTGGACACTAGCACTCAACTTGGGACACTAGTACCACCAATAGTATTATCCAATATATGGTGCTACTGTCTAGTAGCCTCAACTTCTTTAAATTCTAGTTTATCTATAAAATATAGTAAGTATAGTATAGGTTTATATAGATTCAACTATAGATTACTAGTTTTTGCTCAATTTAGCATAGATTCATACCAGTTTGATTAGATTGGGGGCATCATTCATGGCATGATCATTTCCATTTTAGTTTTATATATAAAAAAATATATATTATTATAACTAAATACATAATATATATACTTATATATCAGATTTGGGGGCATGTACGTGACACATTAAATCCATATGTGCACTTATTCACAAGTTGATTAGATGGAATGAAAAAATACATGCCATTCTATAATACACTAGGCACCATGTTCCAAGTTATAAATATATTTATAGATTAATCCATATACAATGGTTGGCATTCTAGAGTGTCCAAAAGCTACCTAAGATTATCAAGTGTTCTAGATCCATTTTACATTTAAGAGTTTTCAAGAGGCCTAGAGCCATGTTATATAGTTTTAGTTACATCACATAGTTTCAATTTCATATGCATCTACTACACATGGGCATGTAATGATGGATTCATAGTCTAATTATTTTCTTGATACACATATATGAGAGAGTTAGACACACCATCAGTCTAATCCAAGCTATTCATAGGTCATGATCCTCCAAGTAGGGGTGAGAAATGATGGAATAAAAATTAGATTAATTTATTGAGCCACCCACACATGAGGATTGAGTAAGCCATCAACTCAATCCAAATTATTCTTTGATTGATCACTATCTACATGTACACACATAGTATGTCATGAGGTTTATGCATTGGTTAGAGTAGCCAATGAGGTATACTTGCTATTTTCCTCTCTCTTATCTCTTTACTTAATTTTTTATCATGATTTTGATAACTCTTAAGGACTGATTTATGCACATTTCATTTATAGGACATGTAATGGATCATTCTTTACACACTTAGACCCATATTGACAAGCTTCACCTCTTAGTCAAGTCCCTATATGCTTATTTTTCCTTTATCCTAGTCATTTCACTTTGATCCATTTTTAGAATGGGAGGGAATATAATCATCTAAAAATTACAATTTAGTGCTAAAAATTTTACTTGAGACCACCCATCCCTAACTTATCCCTAAGCCTATATTAGGTCCTTTTTATAGATTTATATAACCTTCATATGGGCCACATGCATCCATAAAAATCCTTAAAGTATTTTTAGACTTTCAGTTTAGAATCATATACCCTAATACCTTAGGTTATACTACTTAGACACTAACACCATAATTTGTACAATGGTGCCAATGGTGTTAGTGTCCTAGTTTAGGTGTTATTGTCCTTTTCCCACCTTTGGCCACCAATAAATATATTTCTAAATAAACAACCACCTAGGGTAGGCCTAGACCTCTTTTAAGACCCACACAAGAAGTAGAAAGATATATATACATGGATTTTAGCCCATTATTAACTAGATGGAATTGAGATGCAATATCACAAATTAAATTAGAAAAAGTTGTGAAGAATCAAGGTTATCAATCCCTATTCTGCCCTAATTCTACATATAGCCATCTACAACATTCTTAAGATCAGATTATTAAGATTTATAGTCTCAAAAATACTCAAAGTACTCAAGATGACATTCATACTAGCTTCACTTGCACTTACACCAATACTTAGGTGGATAGAACTACATCAGGGTTTATCCCTCCTTAGAGTATTGGTATTTGGGAAAATCTCATCATAATGGGATGTTGAGAATGTCAAACCTACCCCACTAACATCACACATTGATAATTATGACAATAGGATACACTAACAACATGGAAGTCTAGGTTTTACATGAAAAATTAGTCAAAATAGGTCACCTATAGGAAATCAAAATTCATGCACATAGGAACATGTTTGATAGACTCAGACATAGATGCAAATAAAAGCTTAGAAGATTTATAAATAAATGACAATAACACTAGAAGGAGGACACTCACACTATTGGTATTACTATCCAATCAGGGCACCACTATCTAGGAAGGGTTTTGACACTTCGATGCTATTTATGACACTCAAATCAGCTCATGTCCTAGTTTTTAGCCTCTAGATATCATATCTCTATCAATTTCCATCCATGTACTTGTTTACATCATTTATTTATATTTTTAGAAATGTCAAAATAGGTTAGCTATGTTACAAATCAATGGATATATTTATTGCATATTTCTAGTTTGATAAAATATATTCAGCCCCTTTAACAACCTAGGAAATAACCTCCACAACTCTAAAAAGTTAAATCATCACTAAATCCTATTAGAGTTCACTATTTCCTTATAGGATATCAACTTAGATCTCATGCATAGGTTCTTGGAATCAATATTTTTTCCAAAACCCTATGTCTTCCAACTTGACATGTTACCTTATAAAATAAGGGTTAGTGGGTTCAAGTGAAATCAAGCTGACCTATAAGACACATACATAAATTTGAATTTCTTACATATCTATATACTCTGAAGAGGGCCTTAAACTGATATATTCCCTCCCTTATGTGGCCTTTTCTGTTAATAATTGAGTAATATGCTCTATGTGAGTGAATTTAGTGATCTATATTGTAACTTGACAATACTAGTCATGGGTTTCTCTTTGAATTGTTTTAACCTATAATAAGACTTATCTTATAATTTATTTGGAAATAAGAAAAATAGGGTGGTATAACTCATTTTTTCAAGTGATTTTTGATAGTGTAGTATAAGTTTGAGAAGTGTTTTTTAGATATGACTTAGGTCCATAATGAATTTATTTTCTTTTTGTATTCATAACAAACATTTTAAAATGATATTTTGGGAGGGTTAAATAATTACCATCTACTAACCCATACATGTCCAAATATTTTCAAATTTGATAATTTGGAAGGCATAGACACTAGCATCAAAGTTAGGACACTAGAATTGCCTTTAATTTCTTAATTAGATGGTAGTGTTCTTTAAGATATAAATTTATTATAGATATGTAACTATCAAAGTATGATATAAATATGTTATAGATTGATTTTGAGTTAGAGGTGATTTGTGTCCTCATAATAATAGGGTCGTACTATAGGATAACTAGTTAGGAACATTGAAATCTAAAATGTGATCTTTTTGGCAATGGGAAGGTCTTGAATTGAAGGGTCAAGCCATGATTGATATTTTTCAAGTGTAAAAATAATAACACATCATGTAAAATAAAACTTCAGTATCTACAATTCCGAGTATTTCATTTTTTTGTTTATTTTTTTCAATTTCTTATCCAAGTTATTCTTCTATTCCACCTAAGAAACTAGCTTCCAATACTCCTTTAAGGTGAACTGATAAGTTAATTAAGATTACCATTAAGCACATTAAAATTATTTTGACCACTATTATAATGGATTATAATAATTCACAAAATGGTTCATTTTTTGGTAGAAAAAAATTAAATATTATTTTCAATAAGTTAATCAAAATGAAGAAGTTAACTAATAGGATCTTATGACACAAGATACCCATGAAGGTTTAAATAGTATCCATATTGTTGAACTCAAATTTGTATATCAAGCATAATTCTAGAATTTATCTAAAATTTGAGATAGACTTTGTGAAATTCACAATATATACCAAAATTAATTAATGTCCTTTTAGCTTCTAAAAGAGAGAGAAAAAAGAAAACATTTATTCTCTTAATGTGTAACAAGATCCACTTTTTCTCATTGTAAACCCTAAAAAAAGTATTTCTACCACTATTTTTGATATTTTTATTACATCTACACCTTTATGCTTAGGGGAAACACATGGTTTACAAAACAATTCTATGCATATGCCTAACCAAGTGAATCATTTAAATCTTTTGATAGCTACACACACATAATCACATACCTTTCCTAATTCATAATCCCTACAGAAAATAATTGCATTTATACAAGATAAAATGGTGCAATTATATCAAGGTATAAAAAATCCATCAAATCATTAAATTCCAAAACTTTAATTCATAATCTTCTTCAACATGATATTGCATTATAACATTTGCCTACATGATTTGTATCTCTTAAGGTTATTATATATGAGGGTAAAGGAGGCCCAAAACAACATCTCATATCTTTTCACATAACATGTTTATATTATTCTTTTAAAAATAAATTTATAGCCAAATTATTTACAATAAGATTAGAATACTATGTTTTGTGTTTATTTTATGATCTACCTGCTCAATTAGTCAAAGCATTCAATCCATTAACAAATCTATTTCTTAAGCACTTTGATATTGACATTGATGAAAATATTTTTTATGCTCAAATTTCCAAGCTTAAGAAAGGAACTAATGAACCTTTTAGTGATAATGTTCTTTTTTATAATATCATGCTTGCAAAATGACTAATACATTGGCAAATAATGAATTACAATATATTTTTCAAACAAAATTTGCTTGCACTATTACATGAGTCAATTATTTTAAATAAATTTAGATATTTTGAATATATTTATCATATAATAAGATAAATATAAGTCAATATTATTTCTTTAGACAATATTAAGTATACTCCTAGGTTAAATCATATAAATGAATCCCACAAAACAACATACTTAAGGAGCCATGAAAAATAAGAAAATGGACTTAGAATAAAGCCCCTTCATTTTAAGTGGGTTAGAATGAACCCCATTAATTCTAATCTAAATGTGGAGGATTATAAAAAAGTAGGTTCATTACAATCCACTTAGAATGAACGAGATTCATTCTAAGCATTTTCTAATTATTATCTCTCAAATATCATTTTTTATTAGTATTTACTACCATGTGGGGTTAGAAAAAAGGGGGTTAAAAAGAAGGTGGCTACAATGAGAGGGGTTAGTTCTAACCCCATGTGCCACCAAATTATAATCCATCCAATGGAAAGCTCCTATTCATTCACAATACGACATTAGATGAGATGATGTAGGATAATAAATCAAATAAAAACACATGGCCCCACATGTAAATTTTTTTTTATGAGATTTATAATAATATATATATTTTAAATAAAATAATTATTAATATTTATTTAATAAATATATTTATTTATAAAATAAATTACTATATATTTTGGGCACTATAAAAATATGAGATCATATTAAAAAAATTGGAAAAAAATCACTATACTTTCTTTTAATCTCATTTTCCAATGATGAAAACATGAGTCCAATAGTACATATATATTAAAAAATATTTTAGGGGAGGTCATAAATGTTTATATTTCTTGATATGATCATTGAATAATAAATTAAAAAGTTAAATATCTATCAAAAAGTTATATTTTTTTTTTGTTTATGTCTATGTCTCTAGGGCATCTGTCTAATAAATATTTAAGAAATTATATGTTTTGAAAAAGTCACAACGGGAAATAGGCCACTCAATACAAATTTTTATATGTGAAACATACACAATGTGAATTTAGGGACTATTTTTTTTTCAAAGTTTTTTATAAATATAATTGTAATCTATACTTAACATTTAACATTTCATTAGTTTATAAAATTTCCATATTTTGTATGATTTAGTCTCTATTACCTATGTAAATTGACAAATGTGTACAATTTTATTTTTATGTGTCCCATTCATACCAAAAAGTGGGACACTCCACTATTATTTAACCCCCATACATCTACTTAAACATCCATAAAAAAATTTCAAAGCAAACACTCTTATAAGATACTAAAGGATATGCAAAAAATACTATTTCTCAACCTGTTAAGAAAATTGTATTATTAGATCAACCAAGGAGAAATTTTTTTATGTTACCATAAGAAACTTAAAAATTTATTCAAACTTTAATTTAATGTAAAGTTATTAATTTACAATAGACATCAAAAATTTTCACACCATAATTCCAAATGTTGAAACACCCTTGGACCCCATTGGGACCAATCTGACCCTTTGACCCCTAAATAAGTTTGACCATCATCATTTTTACCAACTGACTAAGACCATAATTTAACCACATTTTTACTTTGGCCCTCATTCATCGATGGTCAGGATGATCACCCTGACCACCGATGGTCAATGTTGCTAACCAGCTAAACACTAACATGTAAACATCCACCTTGATTTTCTAAAATTAACTCATCTAAATCTATGTGCAATCAATTTCATGTGTGATTTATAATTAAAAATACCAATTAATGTCATGTTTCACCTCTCCTTCCTTGCCTATAAGAAGAGGAGCATGAGGTGAAATTGATCTATGACTTCAAGAGCTTTTACATCTAGAACCTTCTTTACAGGTCACTTCATCTAATAACCCAGTGATCCAGCCATCACATTAGAGAGACAATGTGCCACCACCCCTTAGATGATATCCAAGTACTGTTACTCTCTTAGAATCATGTTAGATTCCACCAATAAGCCAACCACCTTAACCATCCACTAGATCAACTTCTGGTAAGATAAGTACTTATTTGCTCATATTCATTTACTTTATTTCCATTTCATAATTAACCCAACATAAAGCCATCTCTTGGAATCCAACTTTGTGATCCTATCAATCAGTCTATTTATTAGCCTAAGCCTACACAAAGTAACCACTAATGGTCAACTTGACCATTGATGATTTTTCCAACTATCGACGGTTGCCTCAACCACTAATGGTCACCTTAACCATCAACAGTTACATCAACTATTGATGATCACTGTGGAAAAAAATAACAAGTTATTTTCACCCTCTTACCCTCAACCAAACCCAACTTTCTATGTCCTTATTTTTTCATAGACCCATATCTTATTTTTTGAAGCACATTTGACCCATTTATCATTAGTATTGAATTTATTATTGTTATATTATTCATTTTAGTCTATTTTATTTAGTGAACATTGCTTATGTTCAATTCTAGTATCATTTGATTATTGATGCAAGAACTTTATCTTCTATTTTACAAACTTAGTTATTTAAATTGTGTGGATTGATATACCTCGAGGAAGATCTTACTTCTGGGATCTATCTAGTGATAGGAAATCCAACCAGCTATCTATCTAACTAATCATTTTTTTAGTGCTATCTTAATTATAGGTCATCCTCCCAAGCCAAAGAGGAGTTCTTCACAATCATATGATTCAATGCACACACAACTAAACAAGTTTTTCAACCATACCCATACTTATTTTATTCTTCTTCCTTTCTTGAAATATAAGTTGAAATTCATTGAGACATTATGGCATGCCTGGTGGGACCCTTGAGTATTTACTTGTGTTTCATTTCTTTGCATCTATATGCTCTTCTCTCTATTATATGCTCATAAATGAAATTAGATTTTATTTTGGGCTTAAAATTAAGTGAATACAATTCAGCTCACATAGTTTAAATTAAAGAAAAGTAATCTTATTATAGTATCACTCTTATTGCACATAGTAAACCAAACCACCTAAATCAATCAAACATCAAACAAACTTGAGATAAGTACCGTCTAGGATTTCATCACCTAGAAATCACCTTACCCTTTCTCGACAATCCTACTCGGAGGTCATTATCAAGGGCAGACCCAACTTAGCTCTCATATAAACTCTATAAATTGGTATATATTGGCTAAACACCTAACACCCTTATCATTGTGATGTGTGAAGTAAGGGGATAGGCCTCAAAACCAGTCCATGTATTGATTCCTAGTACAGATCCTTTTTGAGAGCCTAAACACAACTTAAAACAATCCATAGACTTATTTTCTAGTACTTTCTCTACAAGCCAATTTTAGTCACACTATTTATTGAAATCTTAAGGCATAATCCAAAAGAGATACTAAAATGAACTTTAATAATTAACATACTTTTTAGGGTGTGTTTGATTTCCTTACTCTTTTCTTGTCTTCTCTCTATTTGAGTGGTGAAATTGTTTGTGCATTCTCTTCCCCTTATCTTGTATGGTTCTAGCTCACCAATAGTAAAAGAACCTATCAAAATATAAGTCATCACCAAACCAATCAACCTCTTCTACATCCTCATCCATGGAGTATATCTCTGAACCAAAGGATTATCCTCACCCTTCAAAAAGACCTTCTCTCCCTTAGGTAATTCCCTAAGGAGATGTGGACTTTACCACTTTCTTAGATAAAAATCATATGGCCCTTCAACATTATCTTACCACCATACCTCACCATTCCCCTAATTTGTCTCCACTTGTGGATCCACCATATGGCATTCCTTCCCACCTTATGGGAAACACTTCTGTTTATATAGTCACCACCCAACCATTGACTACCCAAGCTTCTTAATGCATAAATAATCCATTTCATACTACTATGGAAAAATACCCTACCCAACCTACAAACACCCTTATACATTCCACCCCCACCAATAACTCATTTACCTTAGGAATAACCCAACCACTGGCCACCTATGCTCCCCTCACCATAGGAATGCCTACCCCAACATTTCCAACCTTTCTTCAGCTATCTCTAATCTACTAACCACTACCCTACTTTAAAATATTATGCTACCTATAACTTCTACCTTACCACCAATTACCACAAAGGTCACTACCCTTCCTTTGATCACCAACCTAACCACCAATCATCCCCAACAAGTTCCCATTGCACAAAAATTAGGATACATCCCTAACCCACAAGGGTATATACCTCTACCTTATACCTAACCACCTAGATCCACCTACCACTACATAATTTCAACCCAACTACTTGTGTCCATGTACTAATATGTGATATATTCTCAACCTCCTACCAGTTACCAATATGTCACCCAACCACCACAATAGTATGCACCTTAAAACCTTTTAGGTTCATAACCCCAAATAAATCTAATGAAAATTATCACAGGTAAAATGAATACCTTAGAGTCATCCATCTCTAGTGCTCACAACATCTTGTTGTATGATCAAATATGTAATGAGCCCATTCACCCATCTATTCCTATCAGACCATATCCTCCTTAGTGGATATTTCCCAAGTTTTCTAAATTTCAAAGTAAGGAGGATCCCTAACAACACCTCAATGCATTTAGGCATGTATGTTATTTGAGTGCATATGATTATGAACTCCTTCTTTGTACCTTCCCCATATCCCTATCTAGTTCAACATTAGATTGGTATAGTGCCATAACCAAACACTCTCTCCTCTCCTTCACCTAGTTGGCCCAAACTTTATTGGATCACTTTTCCATAAACATCTCCAAGAAAGTCTCCATCACTAACCTTTACTCTATTTGGAAATTTGATGATGAATCTATTGTTGATTTTGTAGCTCATTGGAGAATCTTAATCAATCAACTTTCCTTCTCTTTATCCCATCCTAAACTAATATATATTTTTGATCAGACATGTGCCAAGCATATCTCTTATACACTACATGTCCATAGATTTACAACTTTTGATGAAGCTTTTACCATGACACATAAGCTAGAAAATAGAGCCATTGATGAAGGAAATCTAAATTTGAAAAATAATAACTCTACCTATAAAACCAATGAGGCTTACTCCTTTAAACCAAGCAACCAGACCAATATGAATACCAAGATCAAGGGGACTGTGAATGTGGTTGTCCTTAAATCCAATCCTCTACCATCTATCAACCAAAAAAATTTATCTAACTCCTAAAAAAAATGTGAGAAACTAAAACCAAAACAATTAGAAGCAATTTAATCCACTTGGGGAATCTTATACTTCAATCTTGGAGAAGGCTGAAAGCTAATATCATACAATTTCCTCCTATCAAACCTCCTCAATAATTTGATTCTTCTTGTCCTATACCTAGATGGTACAATAAGAATGACCTACGTGTTTTTCATTGAATATTTGGGCATGATGTTAGTAAGTGTAATACCTTAAAGAGTGTTGTCCAATCCCTCATTGAAAAGGGGGATCTCATATTGGATAACCCCAATGTACCTTCAAATCAAGCCCTTGACATTTTTAGACAACCTTTTCCAAATCATACACCTAATAAAAATGAGAGAAATATAATTGAGTGTTCTCATGATACCCATATTATCAATATGGATCTTGACACACTCATTATCGAAGAACCTACTACCCAATCTATCTATTCTTCACCCTCTCCACTTATTGAGGTAGTGGAGTCACCTTCTCCTCTTTTGGAGACCCAAACCAAAAAAGCACCCATTTATCCTTCTCCACTTACTAAGGTAGTGGATCCATCAACCCCTTCTTCAACTATCATACTAGAGAAAACAACCATCACCTCTTTACCCTCTCCCTCAACTACCGAGTAACTCACTTAACCTTTGGAGATCATTCCCAAAGAGGAAACCACCATGTCTACACCTCCCACCAAGGAGTTATCCATCTAAACCTTGCATCCTTTTATTGAGGAAAAGGATGAGGTCAACGTTACCATTTCTCAATCTATGAGCTTATCTTTTAAGTCCACTACTCAAGGAATGAAACCAGTCTATAAACCATTCTCTAGGCTAGTTTAGAGATTAGAATTTGTCTCTAAACTTGACATGGATCAAGCTACCTTTTGGAAAAAAAATAGGGCTTCCTTACATCACCAACCACACCTTTTGAAGAATAACCCACCAATATTATTATCCAAACCCCTATCTTACCAAACAAATTGATAAAAATCTCTACCAATATGACCATTCCTCAACCATCCAATGCAACAAACACACAAATATCCAAATCAACCTCTCCAATTGAAGCAACCAAACCAACCAAAAACCTTTGCATCTTCCCCACATAGATCCCTAATCACCCATCCTTAAAAATAAAACTTACCTCACTAAACCAAACAACTAAACACCAAACTAAATCAACAAAGGAAATAAAGTAAGTAAAAGGATAGAGGTCCAAACTCATACCTCCCTCAACCTTTTCCTCTATTTTAGGGCCTCATCCCTCCACTTTGATTAGGAAGCCAATTATCTCAACTATAAATTGACCACCACTATTGGTTACACCAACACACTTGATTTCTAACATACCCACCTTCACCGATCCATCAATAACCAAACTACCTACCCTAAAACATCCTACCTCTATTTTATAAACTTATACCTTACCAAAAACAAAACCATCACCTAAGAACACCACCTCACCCAAGGCCTCTACCACCAAGCCTATTTTTAAACTCTTTTCCATCCCACCAACCAAGACCAAAACCTCAAAACCCCATCCACCTTTAGCTAAATCTTACTCGACTATTTTACATAGGTTATTACAATCCTCTTTCTTAACCTTAACCCACATAAAGCCATTTGAACCTCCTGGTCCAAAACCAGTCTAGTATAATGACCACCAAGTGTGTTCCTATCATAAGACACTAGGGTATGACATAAAGACTACAAATCTCTCCAAATCATTATCCATCATCTCTATGATGAGGATGATATATTAACAAATGAACTTCCCAAAAATGTTTTACCAATCTAATAACCAATAACTAATAACCACTACCTATCACCTACCTACTCCCCCACTCTCACCTTAGAGTGATGAGGAACCAAACTAATCTCCTATCCCAACCCTTCCCTCTATCCATATTATCCATGTGGTCACATGATCACATGCTCAACAAAAGGACAAGGGGAAGGCCAAAGTGTCCATCCCATAGGCATACCCATCTTCCACCTCCCATCTAAGTCAAAATAAATAACCTTCACCTTAAACTAAACCCAAGATATCTATCTTGGATACCTCCCAATCTAGCCCCCTTGAATGAATCAAGAGAGTGATTCTCAAACAACTTCACCAAACCTTAGCAAATATGAACCTATATGAGTTAATTTATACCTCACCTCATCATCGTCAAGTAATGATAGAGTCATCGTAATCAATAGAGGTCCAACCTAAAGACCCTCAACCTTTGGTAGCCTTTATTGGTGCTCTTTAAATTTCCAACCTTGTCACCTTTAAGTATTCAAAAATACCTCATATCCATCTTGATGACCCAGTTCACCCTTTCTTTATTACTACTTATATTAACCAAACCTATATCAAATTGGTCATGATTGATGGGGAAGCTATTATTAATATCATCTCCTCCCATGCCTATGACAACCTCAACCTACCAAATAATGTCATGTCTAAAACCTCAACCATCCTCTGATCCTTTAATTACACCAAGGCCACTACCTTGGGAACTATTATCTTTCATATTTGTTTAGGACCCTACACACTCCTTGAACTCTTCTATGTAGTGGAAGGTGAATTCCAATATAATATTTTCATAGGATGACCTTGGATCTGATCCATGATTTATGTCTCCTCTACCCTTCATCATTGCATTAAAAACAAGCACGAAGGTTAGGTTATCACTATACAAGCTGACCCAAGCCCCTTTTCATCATGAAACATGACTTACCAACATAATGATGTCTTCGTACCTCTATCTATCACACCCTCATCAACTGATGACAAATCCTCAACCAAAAAAGAGGAAGTCAAACCTTCTTATACCAATGAAGCATATACTAGCTCATACATCCCTTTAGATTAGATCCCCACCTCAAATCACTTGGAATCTACTTTCCAAAGCCTTTCATTGGGGGAATATTGTCTCCTCGCCCTTGATGTTTTCCCTATTCCTCAAGAGTATGGGAAACTTAACCGCTAACCCAAGTATGACCCCTATATCAGAGCCATTATTCCCTTTGGACCCTCATATAATCAAACCCATTTTATCTATGGGGCACTTGACAAAAATTTTCACACTTCTACCACCTCGTCTTCACCTCAACCATTCACCTCTAGATTCTCCTATTTGGATAACCCATCTTTACCAAGACATACCTTCATAAGTGTGCTTGGAAGGGATTTTGTCTAGATTGATATGATCATGGCCCACATGAGTTGATTTCTATTGAGACCAAAAAGCCTCATGAGAAACATGGCCTCAGATTCATTCTACCTAATAAGAAATAAACCAAACCTCTTACCACCACCATTATTGAGGATGACATCAATTTTTCACCAACCTCTTCTCCACCTGAGTGTCAGGAGGATGACATCATCCCCCCTAAATTTTTTTCATCGACATGATCAGCCTCAAATCCCTAGCTTATCAAAAGGAGGGGGCAACTATAACCATCCCTATGACTCATCCTAAATTGATAGGAGATGACTCTCCTACCATTAATACTATTAAGTGTCAAGATGATGACTCCATTCTCACCTACCTTGGTGCACCAGATTCCTCCATCCACAAATCCCTTCCTCCTAATACTTTAACCATGTTGAATGAATCCACTATGGATATCAACTTGGGAACCCTAGGCAACCCCTACATTATCAAAATTGGCCAATTGTTGAATTCCATAAAACTTTGAGACTTCCTCTCTTTCCTCTAAGACTACAACATCACCTTTGTTTTGTCTTATAGTGACATGCTAGGAATTAACCCTGACATCACCACCCATAACATATTCACCAACTATGATTCCAAGACCACCAAGAAAAAAACATTGATGAATACCCTTGCATAGCTCTTCTTATAAAATAAGATATCCAATGTCTCTTATTTATTAATTTAATTCAACCCATTGACTATCCTCAATAGGTCTCTAATGTCATGCCTATCACGAAATACACAAGGGGACTATGTTTTTGTGTGGACTTTCATGAACTTAACCTTGGTTACCCCAAATATGACTTCCCTTTATCGAGCATTGACCAGATAGTTGATCTTATAGTTGGCCATGAGATGTTATCTATCATGGATGAATTCTTGGGCTAAAATTAGATCCCAAATTCCCTTGAATATCAACACAAAACCACATTTACCACCCCATGGGGAACCTTATATTATAGGGTCATACCTTTTGGACTAATTAATGATGGTGTGACCTATCAATGTGCCATGACTTATATATTCCATGATCTTATCCATAATATTTTTTAGGACTATATGGATAACCTTCTTGGGAAATCCAAATATTGTAAGGATCACATGGTAATTCTCAAAATTATATTTAAATACCTCATCCATTACCACGTCTACCTTAACCTTAAAAAGTGCATTTTTAGGGTCTTATCAAGAAAGCTTTTTGGCTTTATCATCTCCCTTCAAGGAATAGAATTTGATCTAGCTAAAATCAAATAAATCCTTTACATGCTTCCTTCAACTAACCTCAATCAAATTTGTAGTATGAAGGGAAAGCTCCAATCCATTCATCACTTTATCTCTAATCTCTCAATCCAATGTCAATCCTTCCATCACCTTCTGAAGAAATATGTATCTTTTAAGTGGAATAACAACTATAAAAAGGCCTTTGATTAGCTCAAATAGTACATTTTATCTCCACCTATCCTCACCCCTCCAAAGGATGTCCAGAATTTTTACCTTTATGTCTCCACCATTGACCACTCCCTAGGGGAAATGCTTTCTCATCGAGATGAATAACATAAATAACAAGCCATCTACTACATTAGCCATATGATTGTAGAGTATGAGACTTGGTACACCCATACTAAAAAAATTTGCTTGGCTTTCATCTTTATGCCCACAAAATTTCACCACTAACTTATTAACCACAAAACCTTTATCATAACCAATACCAATCCACTCAATTATATGCACTCCAAGCCATACCAAAACAAACATATGTCTAGGTGGCTCATGCTCTTAACAAAGTTTGACATTGAGTTCCTTTAGCGAAAATTAATAAAAGGGAAAGTCATTACAGACCAATTGGCCAAAGCACCACTAGTAGACAACCAAACTCCTCTTGAATTTCTTGATGAACCCTCTCTTAGGTAGATTTGACCTATCAAGTCACCATGTTATTTGATGGATCAAAATGTAAATGTGGTGGGGGAGTAGGCATCATACTTAGTCCATTTGATGATGAACCTCTTCCTTTATCTTTTAATATATATTTTGAATATACCAAAAATATGGCTAAGTACAAAGCCCTAGTGATAGGCCTTCAAACCACTTTAAACTTAGGATTCAAAACAATTAATATCTTTAGTGACTCCCAACTTGTGGTCAATCAAATCGATGACTCTTACCAATTTAAGAATGATGTCTTGCAATAATATAAAAAATTAGTTGATGAACTCTTAAAATCATTTGAACACTACCACATCTAGTCAACCTCATGATCTGCCAATAAGTTTTGTTGATACCATGGCTTCCCTCACCTCTCAGATCCTGTCTGTACCTTTTAACTCTAAACTATCTATCATTATCCATAGAATCACCCAATCTTCCAATGTCAAATTAGATTCTCCCACCATATTCACTATTGAAGAAACCCAAGCTAACCTTTGGTACCAATAAACATTGAACTATCTCAACCTCCCCATCATTCCTTCTATCCTTTATAAGAATGCTCAAAGAAATTTTATCCAGAGTACCTCACATTACACCATTATGGGGGAATTGTTTATAAACATAACTTTGATGGTCTCCTCTTTCGTTGCCTATGCAATCACAAAGCCTCTTACACTATCAAGGAAATTTATGATGGTATCTATGGGGGACACTTTAGTAGCCTTGTAATAGCTAAATACATCATTTTACTTGGATATTACTAGCCTACTCTCAACCAAGTCTATTGTGATTATGTTAAAATGTGTGTTAAGTGTCAACAACATGATAATTTGCATCATGTAACTAGCCATAGTCTTCGCATATCCACTAATTTCTTACCCTTCTCACAATGGGGTCTAGACCTTATTGGTGAGATTAACCCCCATTCTTCATAGTGATACCATTATATCATCATTTCAACTAAACATTTCACCAAATGGGTAGAATTTATTCCTCTAGTATCAACCAAAGAAGAAAATATTGTCAACTTTATCAACTATCACATCATCTATTATTTTAGTGTTCCTCATAAAATTGTCACTAAAAATGGTAAATATTTTAACAATAGGCAAGTCCAGGGCCTTTGTGATGCATTTGAGATTAAGTTAAGTTTCTCCTTACCCTATCACCCTCAAGTGAGTGGACAGGCTGAGGCCTCTAACAAAACTCTCAATAACATGCTCACTAAAATGGTTAATACATCTGGTTAGGAATGGAATTTGCACATACCCTTTCCTTTATGGGCATACCAAACTATAATTCAAATGCCTATGGTTGATATACCATTCTCTCTTATGTTTGTAGAAAAGGCCATATTGCATCTTGAAGTCCAAATTCCTTTTCTACACATATCTTTGCAAGATCTCATTTTTGAAGATGATTATCGTTAGCACCATTTAGCCCAACTTGAGTTACTTTATGAGAATCACTTAGATGCCCTTACCCATCTTCATGTATATCAAAATCATGTCAAACATGCCTATAACAAACACCTTAGAGTGTGATAATTTAACATCAGAGACCTTATCCTAAAGGAAAATCAACATGTCACCAATATGGAGAAAATAAAGTGGGAAAAGTTTGATTTTAATTGGATTGGACCTTATATCATAACCCACAAGTATGGATTACGAGCTACCATTTTTCTCTCTTGTGGGAAACCCAGAACCTAAACCCCTCAATGCTTCATATTTCCATCTATTAATTTGTTAATAAGGATCAAGTTCACCTTTTATTTTAACTTAAGCTCATACCTTGCTTTCATATCACATTAATCTCCTTATTTTATGGGAAACCAATTAAATTTGAATCATGTCATTATCCATCACAATCATAACCTAATCTTGAACATTGGGTACCATGACTCTACTAATGGCATAATTCTCATGGTACTTTCTACTCTTTTTCACAATGATGGATTCCCATGGTTGTTATCACATAGAACTCTTTACGCCAAATCAACCTTCTTGTGATTTTAGTTTTACATTCATAAAGGTGAACCCTTAAGCATATATAAGCAATTCTATGTCAAACAAACTCAAAAAAGCAAAAAATTCAAAATACAAACCAATAACGATCATGGGTCATCCCTAGCATTTGTAGACTACTCCCTTGAAGGAAAACTATTGAAAATATATTCAAAATTTCTCAATGTAAGGTGGACTAATCCTTTCAAGGAAAGCTATCAAAATAATTAAATAAATCATGCAAACTTAGACCACTCCCTTGAAGGATGGTTGAGTAAAACATTTGTCAAAATAAGCAATTTCTTGGAAGCTTCTCGCATTGATTAAATTACACAACACCCAATCAAGCAAAAGATCCATTATCAATCAATAGAAAAATCAAAATAATTTTATAAGTTGTAATCAACTCTTATAGGAAAAACCATTTTTAAATTTGCAATTAGCTCTCATAGGCAAAATAATTTTGAAAGCCAAAATTGGCTATTATGAGTAGACTTCCTGCATTGATCAGTCTACACTTTGTATGATATAGACTTACATATAATGACTCTTTGTAAACCTACATAAGAGGCATGCTAGTCTCACAAAAATGTTCCATTTTCACCCATTTCCCCATTATACACTATAAGCAAGGGATTTTGAGCTTAATTAACATTATATGATCAAGACATATTTTTTAACCAAATAATGAATTATAATACAAAGCATTCAATGGTTTAATGTTCCTTAAACAAATCCAAATTTCTTTTTTGTTTTAGTCCTTGTCAAGAAGAAAGACCATGCCCTCTTCTTATCCTCTTGTAACTAGTTGATATTTTCACTAAAGACATTTGTCTCTTGATTATATCTTTTGTTTTCACATCTAGTGTTGTTAATTAAATCGCTTCATGAGTTTTACCCTAAACATATTAATAATGATCATAATCATCACATCATATCAATATGTGTCATAATTAAACACATAACCATAACCATAACCATCACAAGCATAACAACATCATAGCATCCATGAATAATAAAGCAACCAACCATTTTTCACCAATTGTATAGATCTAAACAATAAAGCATATACTCATTAAAATTTAGAATGTCATAAACATACATGTAAAAAAGCATAACCATGCAAAAAAAAAGACACATCTCATTTCATGCCTAGCTATGAGAGTCTACATCAGTATCCAATATCCATAATATAAGCATAATCGATATACCATCATAAATGGTCAATATAAACATCAAATAATCCCATAACATCAAAGCAAACCATAGACCATAAGCCATGATCAATTAACAAGGATCATATATATAAATCATTATTTAATAAAATCATTATGTATACATACCAATATACATGTCTCTCTCTCTCTCAAAATATACATCTCATTGCATTGGCTCATAGGTTAGAATAAAAATGATATACAATAATATATAAATACATCTAAACTATATCATGTCTATTCCCCTAGGGCACCACTATCTCCTAGAGCACCACTAGGTCCCAGTGCCTACCCCATTTAAGTACTTGTCTATCCACCTATATATGTATCCCACTGACTTGGTGTTTCCATGCTAGCACTACCTAGCAAGCTCACTCTATACTAACCCTATTAGGGTTCATCAAGATAATTCCTAAAGACTATAGCCTCATAGTAGCATAACTCCTCTACTATGGCTACGTATAATACCATGGGAATGGTGCTTAATGGTCCTATATATGATATGAGCCCTCTTACCCTCTACCTCGAGGAGTTTCCCTCTTATGTAACCAAGGTTACTAAAGCTCTAACCTAGTCCCTATCACCTATGAGTGTAAACACCTGACGCTATAAGGAAACCACCTAACTCTATAGTGTTACAACTTGTGTCTATATAGTGACTAGAATCACTCCTACCTATCCATCCAGGGTATCCCCTATACCTATGCCCTCTAGTCTCCTCTCCTAGTTGGGTCCACATCCATCTACCTCCTACCACCATCAGATCCACCAAAGTTTGCTATTACATATAGAGCCTCATACCATGTAGGGTACCCATCAAGAAAACTTGCATCATTAATCATTGGTCTTGATGGTAGCTCCTAGTCAATAAATGTATTCACTAGATGTGGATTTGGTAGTAGGATCTCCACATCCTCATGCTTGTATCTAGGGAATGCACTTGGAATACCTTGAACTAGGATGAGCTACTTGTGCACCTTAACAAATGGGATGATCTCTACCTCTCCATTCCTCTGGACAAAGATCCACCTATAACTCTATAAGGATAAAGTCTATCTCATGTACCTATCCCACTCTAGGAACCTTACATATTGTCTCCAAATAATATCTCTAATCACTAGTGCATCTAAATCACCCTTGAACCAATCAACATCATGGGCTCCTCCTCTTTCTCTTGAAGTGACAAACTCAGCTCTTCACCACATAAAACCAACCAGAAAATCTATAGTGTATCCCATCCATGGCATCCCCATTAGCCTCAACACTTAGATGTGCTCATAATTCCAATAGTGTATAACTAGACTGACATTGATGCCATATGTCTTATGGGCCTTGAAACCCCACAACTCCCTATATATCTACACCAAAATCATAGGTACCCACCCAAACCCTATCTGCCCTAGCAACATATCAACTAAAACCCCCAACAACAAGTATGGGAACCTCTTACTACTAGATTAAAGAAGGGTAAAACATGACACTACCATCATCATCATCATAACTAATCTCCTTTTTCCCCTTACCCTCTAATAGAGCATAGAGTAACTAAAACCTCTAATGTGCCACCTGGCATGATCCTAGTCATCTTTTTATATTAGTTCCAATAGTTCATCTCACTTCTCCCACTCAATATGTTAAATCGCATCACCCCATAGGGGTAGTTGAGTTATCCTATGCATGTATTCTATCAAGATTGTAAGCTCACCAATTATTAAAAGGAAGGTGTTCATGGCCAGATCCCATCTCTCGATGAGGACCATGATCATAGACACATCCCATGACACATGCTGATAATGCTTCATCGCTTCAAGGCCTACCTCCTCCATATGCACCTAATTTTTAGTGGTCGTCCCCTAGTGGATATCTCCAAATATGTATGACACCTGATTGTGCATCTAAATTTGTTCTTATGCCTACACACATTAGATAGTGAACACAACTTAGTTAACTACCACACTTTGCCTATGAGCTATACCTTCTCACCTCACCCTACCTAATAATGACTATTTCACCTATATAAACCATAACCCTTTGGCTAATTATCCCTTATCTAATATATCAAACCTAATCAATGAAATTATTGATAAATCCCTTCATGATCCATTTTACCACATTCCTTTTAGCTTAGCAACCACCATTCAAGTCATTTTACCATACATTAATCACTTTCATTTTACCATACCAAAATTACTTTCATTTTACACTAGGTGACCATCAGTGATCATGATTATCACCAATGGTAAATAATCCATCTTATTATAGATGTTGATCATCGATGGTCTGTCCTAACTGTTGATAATCACTATGGGTGCTCTGCTAGTAGAACACCCAAAACCTAGTCTACCTCAATGTACACCCAAAAACCCCCCAACCCAACATAATGACCTCTTTTTTTTCACTATCCCACAGCTACCTAAACTTATCCCTACCTAATCACCAAATCAAAAATAAATTAACCCAACCATTTAAAACCCTACCCCTAGGGCACAACTTGGTCTAGCCCTCTAAACCATGTCCCCCCCAACACTCAAATTCTAAACTAAATGTAACTAAAAATTAAAAACTAATATCTAAATTTAAAAACATCACCTATCTCATTCCTTGACCATCATCAAGGAAGAATCTGGGGACCCCCTGCATGTCCTCATCCACATTCATGTGCTCCCTATGTCCTCTTGGACAACCTTATCCACCTCAATAATATCACCCACTAACAAGCCCTCACTATCAACAAATTTTTCCCTAGTACAGCAAATAACCAGAGCTCTAGGTCAAATACACAAATGAGTGAAATTGATTCACTTTTCACCTTTTTACCATGGTGTTTTTAGGGTTTGAACCTAACCATCAATGGTCAGGGTGACCATCAATAATTGCATTTTGACCCCCTGACTGTCAATGGTCTTGTTGTGCCACATTTTTCCTTTTTCCTTTAAACAACCTTTTTAAAAGCAAAACCACCCCAATCACCCACCCATTGAGACTACCTTATCTTCCCACCCTAACCACCTCATCACCTCACCATTAGTCCATTTTAGCCCAATTTGTGTGCATTTTACAATGACTTTTGCTTGGTACTTTGACCGTAGTGATAGCATTGCCATGTTGACCACTTTTTAAACTTATGCTACCTTGTGCATACCAGACTCACTTATGTCTTCTCAAGAAAACTTCCTACCTTGGATACCATGACACTTAACTAGTTTTTATTTTTACCAAGATCATCTCCTACTTTGGATACCCACCAAAACATAAATATAGCCTAGGAGACTTGCATTTATGAGTGTTCCCAAATGCCACACTTGAATGTGGTTACATGATCCACTTGGAACTTGTCCTTCTAAGCACTAACCTTTATTTTTACCAACTATGGAAACCCAATCAATATGTGATCGTGGCTATCACACTTTTTGTTGCACTTTGTGCATGTGTTTTCACTACAAGTGCCCAACCTATCATTCACCTAGTTTATCATCGACTACCCACTTATCAAACCCACACCTAATTCTATTTTACTTCATAAAATATTGGTTTGATGGGGTTCACCTCCTCCCATACTTAGGGAAACCTAAATTTTGACTCATAATCCATTTTTGTTTTATAACTTGTTGATAAAAACTACATAACAAAAAGGGGTAAAATGTAAACATCATAAAACTACACACTATAATTATAAATATAGAAATACTCATGGACCCCCTTGCAACCAATTTGATCCTTTGACCCCTAATCGAGTTTGACCATGGTTAGTTTGACCAACTAACTAAGCATACCCTTTAACTACATTTTTACCTTGGATCTCAATCATTGATGGTCAGGATGATCGTTGATGGTCACCTTGACCACTATTGGTTAGGGTTGTTAACCAACTAAAAACTAACATGCAAACATCTACCTTAATTTTCTAAAATTAACTCATTTAAATCCATGTGAAATTCATTGCATGCATGAGTTATAATTAGAAATATTATTTAATGCTTTGTTATACCTCTCCTTCCTTGCCTATAAGAAGAGAGGAGGAGGTGAAATGAATCCATGACTTCAAGATATTTTTCATCCAAAACCTTCTTTATAGGTCACTTCATCTATAAAACCAATGATCTAGCCATCATGTCAAATATCTAACTTGCCACCACCCCTTTGACAATAAACAAGTACTGTTACTCTACTAAAACCATGGCAGATTCCACCAATAGACCAGCCACCTCAACCATCCACTAGATCAACCTCTGGTAAGATAAGTACTTTTTGCTAATATTCATTTACTTTATTTCCATTTTTTAATTAACCTAGCATAAAACCATCTCTTAGAATCAAACTTTATGATCCTATCAATTAGTCTATTTATTAGCCCAAGCCTACACATAGTAACTGTTAATTTTTAGATTGACCACACATGCTCTATACAATCACTATCAATTGCCTCAACTACCGATGGTCACTATGGTAGAAAATAACAAGTTATTTTCACCCTCTTACCCTTAACCAAACCCAACTTTTTGTGTCTCTACCTGTTCATAGGCCCCTGTCATATTTTCTAAAGCACACTTGACCCATTTAACATTAGTATTGACTTGATTATTACTATATTAGTCATTTTAGTCTATTTTATTTACCAAGAATTTCTTGTGTTCAATTTTAGTACATTTTTATTATCGATGCAAACACTTTATCTTCTATTTTCCAAACTTAATTGTTTAAGAATGTGTGTATTGATATCCCCTATGGAAGCTCTTGCTTCGAGGATCTAGCTAGCACTAAGAAATCCACCCAACTATTCATCTAACCAACCATTTTATTTAGTGTTATCTTATTTTTAGATCATCCTCCCAAGCCAAAGAGGATTCTTCACAATCATTTGATTCAACATGTGCACAACCAAATAGGTTTTTCAACCATACATGTCCTTTCTTTCTTCTTCTTCCTTTCTTAAAATATAAGCTGAAATTCATTGAAACATTTACCACCAAAATGTGAAGTAGGTGTGAACAAGCCTCAAGGAAAATATTTTGATAATAATACATATTATGAATATCATAGCTGTAATGGTAATTCTACTAACATATATTTCAATATTAAACACCTGATTTAGGATCTTATTGATAAAAATTCTATTGAATTATGCACTACTATAGAAGTGCCTAAGCCTCAACAAAATGAAAATACTATATCAAAAGTTTTTAGTGAACCACTTCCTAATCATGATACAAACAAGTATAATTTAGTAGTAAATCACACTTACAATGCTTATCCACCGCATGAGGCATATAATCATCCATTATATGCATTCATTAATATAATTAGGAAAACCATCCAACCATGTCCTATTACTAATTTTGATGATAATGAGATAGTGGAATATCACTCTAATTTTCTTGCTTTATGTCTAAGAGGTTATATTGATCAATAACCTATTCATAGTGTGCTATTTTATAATGGATCAAGTGAAAATGTATGCACACTAACATTTTTTCACTCTTTGGTATAATCACAACATGACATATATCCAAATACTAAAAGTATCAAGAAATTTATTGGTAAACAAAAAACCACTTTGAGACATATTATGTTTCTTCATCAAGTATGCCCTACTATACTCTATAATCCGTTCGTAGTTTTAACATAAGACATGGTATCTGGTATGATATTATTACACCATTTATTTCAAAATTTATATTTTGTTCCTTATATGATACATATATGATTACATTACATTAATTGTAATAAAGTTGTCAATTTTTTTTTTATAAGATATGAGTACCCTATACAATCTATGCTAACTCTTCCTCTCCATCCAACACCATAATTTAATGCCACAACTATGTAAAATCAATGCATGTTTATAGTTTTTGAACCTAATAAAAAGGTTTTTCATAGACCAATTCATAGGAAGGTGCAAAGGGTTCAAAATTAATCAATGTAAAAGTGAATTTATCAATAAGAGGGTTTTAAATTTAATCAAGCACAATCACATGTAATGTATCCTATAATGGTGATACAAACATATCAACATTTAGTAAATTATTCTATTAGCTTTCATAAGACATCAAAACCTTTTACGTCTCTTATAGTTGCTCCTATAACTACTACACACATATATTATAGTTATAATTAAACACAATTGTTTCATATATGATGCATAATTTGAGCAAACAAATCCATTCATGAGAACCAAATTAGAAAATAATTATAAAATACAACACACAAGTTTGTTCCTTTTATTCATATTGAATTAAATGAGGAATATAAATGAAAGTTTTTAATATCATGTTTTGAATACAAGTTTTGATGGGATAACACTTCATAGATATCAAGAGGAAAGGAAAAAAAAAACAAAATCTCAATAGTTAGTACTCCAGTGAAAAAATCAACATACAAATACAATTTTATAATTTAAGGCAGGAATGATCTGACCCATCATCTTCCCGAGATGGGTATTTACCTTTAATGGCATTTTAGGCCAAAAAAAACTCAAGAAGATTATAAAAAGTTAAAATAATCCATTTTCCCACCTAAACGATGACCTAACTAGAACATTATGAACATTCATTCTCTTATTAAAATACACTTTTATATTTAGTGACTTGGGTGAGCATTGTAGTCAAATAAACATTTTTAAAAAAATATGGAACAAATTAGGAATTTGAGGGTATAATATAACATATTATAATTCACTTTACAAGAAATGATTAGGTAGGATTTTAAACTAGTTAAAATGTTTAAAAAGGCACAAACCTGAAATAATAAGATTCCAACCCCTGCTTACAACTGTGGACTATGTAAAAATATTTGATGGTCCTATTAAGACTTTATTACCAACACACCACATAAATATGTCACTTAAATCTATGATGTATCCATCAAGATTAAAAATTTAGATATAATAATAATGTTGAAGGCTTATAATAGTTATGGTCAAGTTCTGAACCCCATACAACACTATAAGATTGACTCACCTAGTTACTTAACCTAATAGGGATATAATAATTGAATAATAAATCATGATAACTAATATTATTGTCAGTTTACAATCAAGTTTCAAACCCTAATTACTAAATCAAGCCCCATTCATAATAGGGTGTGTCCCTAACATGATTCTATCTCCAACTACCAAACCTAATCCATACAAATTCAAAATTAGTTCTAATCAACTTTTAAGTCTAGGTTACCACTGTCAAAAACACTTTTAAGTCATACACTAACCAAATCAGAAATCAAAACCCTTATTATCATTTCCAAGGATAGTTTTAGGTTCATGAGTTCTAATTAGGAAATTTAAACCCAATCAACACTATATAGAACTAATGAATCTTACCAATACATAATTGATACATGGAATTTTGATTAACACTAAGGATAATAATAAAAATTTTGAGAAGACCTAATCAGTATATAGAAGTGTGATTGTAATCATGATCTCCCATCAAGATACGTGAAGACCTAGTCAAAACTAGAGAAGATTGTTTTCAACTACAAGCATCATGTAACTTTGTTTAAGACCAAATCAGGAGTTAGAATCCCAATTAAATATATAAAATTAGACTAAATATTTTTAATAACTATACCAAATTAGATTTTGATCTAGTTTGATTTCAAATAAACTTCACCAAAATAAAAAACAACCCAAAACAAAAATGAAGATAATAACTTGTAACCAAACACATAAGAATCAATACAAAGAAAAAAAATGAAAAAATAAACAACACTTTGTTTGCTATGGATGCACAACAGCCTATCTTCCATGGATAATCCTACATAAAATGCCCATGATAAAATAAAAGGACTATGATCTCTCTTTCATAAATTTGTTGTGACATGATCTATAGTTTTTACTTGTTCTGAAATTTTGGATACATTAATCCATGCCATGTTTTTAGTTTCTCAATATTTCTATTTAAACAAGTACTTGTAGTACTTGGAGCCTCATGTATTCTATCCAAAATGAATATCAAGAATGGATTATATATCACATTTGGATAATTATAAAAATTTCTCTCTCTAATCCTCAACTAAAAAATCCAATTTTTTGTTCACTTGTCCCTCAACATATGTGTACCAATCAACCACATTGAATATAGGTGAAATGTCTACTCTGTCTGGCAACTCAATCTCATATGAATTAGCTTATAAGTTCCTTAAAATCATGTAAGGACCAATATTCTTCCACTTGATTTTTTTATGGTCACCTTTAAGAAACCTCTCTTGAATAAATATGACAACCCTATGTCCCCAACATCTAATTTCACTTCTCTCCTTTACATATCATCACGTTTATTATATTTTATATAACTCTATTTACGTATTTTATTTGCTTTTTAATACACATCATGCATATCTTGTGTGTATTATTCATATTATGTGCTAATTTTACTCATCTCATTTGTATTGCTCAAATCACTTATGCCTTTAGGTCTACTCCCATACCCTAATTGAAAAGGAATTAGTTATGTACTTTAGTTGAGTACATCATTATAAGTAAATGCCTCTTTTGCCAACATCAAATCTCATTGTTTGGGCTTGTCACCAACCAAAAATCTCTAAATATTATCAAGACTCTAATTCACCACCTCCATCTATCGATACATTTGAGGATGATAGGATGAGATGAATTCTAATTTTCTACCCAACTTCTTACATAGCATTATTTAGAAGTCTCCAACAAACTTCATATTGTTATGATTACCTAAATCATTTGTAATACACAATACACTTAAAATTTGATACATATCCTTCACTATTAGTTAAAAATCTCTAAAAACCTTATATTTTATTATATAGTTGAGTTATGACTTGGGTAGTAGCATTGATTCTACTATATATTCTCCAACACAAGTGTCTGTGCCTTCTAAAACCTAAAATTTGAAAATATTTTGATATGAATGGGTTGACATATTAGGTTTAATTAACCCTTCCATTAGGAAATTTTTAAAATAGGTGGTATAAATACAAGTTAAATCTAACTCATTATTCATCTATCAAACACCTCTCAAGTTGACACTACACTAATGAAAATTTATTGCACAACTAAGTTATTCTACCCTATTCTTTACTATTTTTATATTAGTCATAAGAGCAACCATAATTTAGTTTTGAAACATTTAAAGAGTAGAGCATGAGACATATTTATCAAGATATAATCTATATCACTACATGCACTTGGATATATCATTATACACCATTGTTCACACACAATCCAACACATAGGGGAGAACTACATATCTATATGACCTTCTTCAGAAAATTGAATATATAAGAAACACTACTTTATAGATGCATACTTGAGGTTAGATAAACTTCATGAATCAAAGAACCCATTTTTGGTAAGGTGACAAGACCTAAGAGGAGAATATAGGGTTTTTTCCTATATTCTAATATCAAGAGCTTATGAGCAGAATCTAAACATAGAATCTAAAAGTTGAAATAAAACCTAGAAAGACCTAGTGGATGTTTCAGTCAAAATTTAGGACTTTGTGTAGGAAAGATGCATTAAATCATGAAAAATAGCATTGAAAAAGTATCCATAATGTGATTCAAGTGTTTGTGGTGATAAAAATCTAATTTTTAGAATTTTAAGATTGATCAAAATATTCATATAGTCTATTTATACACTTAAATTACTCAGAATTTTCTACACATCATTATATAAGCTAAGTATAATTTCTCCTTTATATTGCTAATATGAAAATATTGAATGTTGTACTTTCTCTACTTGGCATATTCTTGGATTCACTATCTCTTATCATAATATGAGTAGATTATAAATTTATTAATTGGTGTGATTTTAGAGTATATTATCCCTCTTTTATTAGGCTACACTCCCTTAAACCTAAATCTAAAAAAGGGTTAAACAAGTGTACATGTAACATATGTAATGCAAGGCATGTAAGTGTTATGTCTATAAACATGTATAAATGAATAATTTAGAATAAATATCTATGAATATAACTATGTATTAAAGGTGCATGATATAGATCATCTCACCACTCAATGTTATAAATCTTAACAAGCATAAGTGTTAGTGTTAGACATAATACTAAGGGACACAAATAAGGGGCATAAAGGATGTCACATCAAACAAATCAAAAGAGCCACACAAAATAGTCAAACATAAAGTATCCTATCATGTAAAAGAATATTTACATTGATGGAGCATATAATAAGTAACTATTTGTAACCATTAATATGTATCCATATCACATTGTAGTATAATGGAATATCATTTATCACTATGCAATAACAAGTAACTAAAAAGGCATGTGTAATCAATATAAGTAGTGTTGACCAATTTTTTGACCCCAAGTCAAAAAATGGTTAACCCCTATTGGTTGAAACTTTTCATATGGTTATTAAAATCTTTATATGATCTTGTGATGTCTTGTAATACATTCAAAATGGTCTTCATGTGGTCATATTTGTCATTGACTAACATTGTTTGAGGTTTAGTCTCATATGTGCTTGTCTAGTCCTAGAGTCATTTATGTGTCTTTATGTTTTCAAGTGTGTTATAAATTTATAAATGGTATTGATTAATTATAAAAGGCTACTAATGTGTATTTAAGGTCATAATATCATGTATTAACCTTTTACTATGTTGATCTACATCACAAAATCATTTTATCACATTTTCAGTTAATTTGGAGGAGTTTTAAATAAAAATACCAAAGGAAAAACATTATAATAAGTATAATAATGTAATTAATGTTAGATAAGGTTTAGATATGGTTAGATACTAAAAAACTTGTAGGTTTAATGCCTAAAATGAGAAAAATACTCCTTTACAAGCAATTTTGGGCACTTGTATGGCCTTAAAAGATCAAATTATAGGATAAAATAGTTTCAAATAATATTTTGGAATTACATAGGTGATATTAAGGCTTGGGGATCAATTTTCAGGTCCAAATGATGTATTTAATAAGCTCTCTCTTCCATCGATGCCTTCACAAGCTCAAAAAGGCAAAAATCAAATGCACGATATGGCTAAGAGAGAGAAAGTTAGAAGCTATTTTTTTCCAATTTTTATGGGTCCTAGTGAGATTAAATTTAATGGAATTGGTCTTTAGATTCATGGCACCTACTTTATGAACAATCTGTAAGAGTGATAGTAGGTTACTATGGCTTGTCCATTTAAAAAGGTTATGGTTTCGCTCATGTTTCTTCATGCTAGAACTTGATGGAGGATAATGGTTTTGTGAAGAATATTCAGAGGAGAGACATAAGTAATCAAGGACCTATTTAAGTAGTTTATAACTCCCTCTTTTTTTTAAATATCACTTGGATGGTTGTCTCTCTCCCTCTACTATGCCCCTATCCCTCTTCCTCATTTATATATATATAAGTTTCCATGTTTGGCCATGTAATATATCCAAATTTTTGTATCGTGAAGCCATACTAAATTGACTACTAATTTTCCTATGAGTAAAATATTTCAAGCTAGTTTTATGTTCTTAAATTCTTACTTAAGTGTGTGAAGTAGTTCATAGTTAAATGTTAAGTGATAGCCATATATCCTTGGATTAATCTCACTCTTTCATGCTTGGTGTAAGTAATCTTACTTCTAGTAACTCACATGATGTTTAATTGGTTTTTTTATGTCTCTATAATTATGAATAAGACTATTAGTGTTTATAATCAGACCTACTATTCATCTACCTTGAGAAATGCATTGTTTTCTACCTTTATGTTGAAACACTTTTTCAAGGAGAACCTTGGGTGTTAAGATTAGTTTTGTGAATTTCCTTTCATAGTGTAGGTTCAATGAGGCTTGTGTAGTTAATTTTAGTGCATCACCTCTATTATATTAGTGTTGATCTCCTTCTATCCCTTTTATTTCAAAAGAAGTAAGTTAGTGGTTAGTTATAGGTGTTGTACCTAGACCTTCAATCTAGAGACTCATCTCTCCCAATGATTACCCCTAACTTGAGAGATGTTTTCATATTACATTAAATTTAAGGACGCTAGAGTATACCTCTTTAAGGTGAAAATTTTATTGATACTAGTTTTTCATGCCTGATAAACCTCAAGGTCTAAGAAGTTGTCAAAGGTAGATGATGATCTTGGTAAATTAGAAGTTGTAAAGCTTCATTCATATAATATCTAGGGATTCTAACACTAATTGGCTCTTCATTATAGACTAGTGCTTAATTTTCAAGACTAAGGTAAGGATAAGGTATTACACTAAAGGTATTACATTTTAATTTTTATATCTAACTTACTATTCAATTAGAGAAAAGAGGTTTGTTAATACCCATCCACACTCCAAGAAATATTTGGCTACTCACTTACATATTAGGAGACTTTTCTTGGGTATAATTTTCAAGATGAAAGCCCTAAGGAACCTACCATTTAATTACTTAAATATCCATAGTCATTTATCAAATTTCACTATAATTACATTTCTATGCCAGCCCTCAAAATTGTTCATACATGTGAGAAGCTACCACTACTCCTATTGAACACATAAAAAACATTGCCAATTTTTGCAATATACATAACATTACTAAAGAGGATGTTTCCATCAGGTTTTTGGGTATTAATTTAAATGTGAAATCACTTGATTTGTATGTTACTTTGGATTAGAAATCTATCAAAACATGGAATGAATTGGGTGATTCCTTGAGAAAGATATTTTAAGACAAATATGATCACTTATCTTTGATCAAGTAGTTGACTACAATAAAGATAGCATGTAAATAAGGAATACAAAACTTCAACTCAAGATTTCATAAGACTTGGGATAGGATCCCAATCTTGGTAAATTCGAATACCCATCATGTTTTTATTTATTACCTCAAAGCTTTCAATAGTGGTATATCCATGATGATTCAATCCATGGGAGGGTATACTTTGCCTAATGCTTATGAGATTGCTATAAGGGCCGAGAATTGATTTATTCAAGTTGGTAAGATATCACCTAGACCTCAAAATTTCCTTTATTTCTTGATTTGAAAACTCCTTTACCTACCATTGCTCCCCTTCCCACACTCAAGCATAAGCAAACTAACCCTAATCATCCAAACAAGCAAAAGGATGAATATCTAATCAAGGCTCTTAGAAAAGAGGTTCAAAATCTTAAGAGGAAAAAATAGTAGAATTAATGGAGATATTTTTAAGTTCCTTATCATCCATACCAATGTTATCAATCTCCTAGATAGCCTTTTCAAGGTCAAATCTAAGGACAAGGGCAGCTAACTCAATTACGGAAACATAATAGATAGAATTAGAATGCTCTTTATACTTACAAATAAATTGTACCTATCCAAAACAATATTGTAAAATAAAATGGATAGAACCCTTCATGGGATGAGCCTCATGACTCTTCCATTTATGCAAATGATGAATTCAATAAAACCTATATGGATCAATGGGTAACAATACCTCTTATGACTCAAGAGGAGATGCCTAGTGGAGGAGAGAAGAGGATATACTCAATAACATTATTCCTTAATGAATTAAATTTAATTATACTCATATGGATTCAACTACCAAGGTAATCTCAACAGTGGATCAAACTCCATAGATGCAAATATAAGGTAAAAAAAGGGAGCAATTGAGGAATTACAAGGGTCAAGTGGTGGTCCAAACATAAAATATCAAAAACCTCAAGGATTAGGTATGTTAAATGCATCCCATATGACTTAGTTAAATTAGAAAACTTAGAATTCTAAAGCTCTTTCTATACCTTTTCATATGCATTAAGTGACACAAACTAGTGCTAGTGTTATGGCTCCTAGAGAACATGGCAAAGTTAATAGGTCTCTTATGAATATTATTGAGAAAATGAAGAAGGTCCATGTAATCATCCCAATGTGGGAATAATTTTATATTTTTGTACAATGAGACCTACTCCAAAATGAGCTTTCCAAGATCAATTCATCACCTAGGCAACCTAGTGAAAGAGGGGCAGTTTTGATAAATGAATTGAAGACCAAAGACAAGCAACTAATCACGAGAGGCCTATGTGAAAATATATAATGGTACCTATAAAGGAATAAATCAAAAGCTTAAGTACTACAATATGACCTGATAACAATAACACATGCTACAAGTTGTATATAATACATGACAAGGTTCTTGAAAATAGGTGAATGTCTAACTAGCTTAGATACGTCAAAGAGAAGATACTTTGGACATAAATCTATACCATATATCCTTGTATATGGGGTATTTTTTATAAAATATGTCAATGTTATGTTACTTAGATTTGTGTAAATTGATCAAATACGTAGAATTTTAGAATAATTTTATGATGGGCCTATAGGGGTCATTTCCCCCCTCAAGAAATAACAAAAAAGATCATGAGATCAGGTTGGTACTATCCTAACCTCTTCAAGGAATCATATAAATAGGTAGGAAGGTGTGAAAAGTGTGCTTTATTCACTAGAAATCAAAGGTTGGTACCCTTACCTCTCAATCCCATACAAGTTGACCAACATTCACGTAATGGGAGCTTGATTTTATAGGCATGATTAATCCTCCCTCAAGTATAGGTCACAAATGGATACTTATAGCCATAAATTAATTTACAATGTGGATAGAGGAAATATCCCTTAAAGAAGCTAATGAAAAATTAGTCCTTGATTTATATGAGGGTATAATGACTATGTTTGGAGCACCATCAGCCATCATATTTGATAATGCATTAGCATTCATGGGTATAAAGACAAGTGAATGGGAAAATGAACATGGCATATATCTAAGTACATATTATAATTACTAACCATAAGGTATTGGGATTTTATAATCTACAAATAAGAGTTTGATGAAGATCATCAAGAGGATGGTTGATGACAATTAGAGGTCTTGGCATATAAAGTTAAAGACAACTTTATGGGCTGATAGATTTATCCCTAAGAGAGTTGTAGTTAACTCACCATACATACTTGTGTATGGTAGAGAATATAAACAACCTATTTCTCTTGATCTTCCTGACTTAGAGTTATCACATCAGTTAGAATTTATAGAAAATAATCTTATAGAGGTAAGGATGCCATAATTGATGGAACTATAAGAGAATAAGAATGGAGCCATGCATACTTTGGAATATCATCAATCCCAAATGAAGAAACCTTTTGATAAGAGAGCTAGTGAAAGAAATTTCCAAGAAGGTGATCTTGTTTTGAAGTAGGATGAAGATAGGGCCAAATATGGTAAGCATATAAAATTTGATACATTATGGAGTGGAATCTATTTAATCATTGGCTACAAGGATCATAATGCCTTTCATCTATCAAGACTTAGTGGATAAGTGTTAAGTATCCTAGTCAATGGGATAAATTTGAAACCTTGATACTAAGGTTAGTTTAGTGTTTTGTACATAGGTTAGGTGTGTTTGTTTTCTATAAGTTCTCATCACATTATTTTGGTGTGAGTTTTCTATTGTTTATTTTCCCTAAATGCCTTTGGCATATTGTGTTTCTTCTTGTTGTGTTGTGTGGTGTGACTTTGAGTCTTCTAAATGGATTTAAATTTCATATTGTATCATAGGAGTGACTCCATTTATCAATGGGAGGATAAGTCCATTGCTCTACTATCATTGTAGGAATTCTACCCCTATGAATTGCCAATTTTTTGACAATTTTTTGACCCCAAGTCAAAAAAAGGTTAACCCTTACTAGTTGAAACTTTTCATAGGGTTATTAAAACTTGTCTATGGTCTTGTGATGTCTTTTAATGTCTTAAAAATGGTCTCAATGTGGTCATATTTGTCATTGACTAATATTGTTTGAGGTTTAGTCTCATATGTGCTTGTTTATTCCTAAAGGCATTTATGTATCTTGGTGTTGTAAAGTGTATTCAAAGGTTTGACATGGTATTGAGTCGTAGGATTTTATTAATGTGTATTGAAGGTCATAATATCATGTATTAACCTTTTACTATGTTGATATGCATCACAAAGTCATTTTGTTTCCTTTTTGGTTAATTTGGGGGAGTTGTATGTACAAATACCAAAGTACAAATGTCTAAATAAGTATAAAAAAGTAACTAAGGTTAGAGAAGTTTTAGAGATGGTCAGAGACTAACAAAATTGTAGGTTCAACATATAAAATGAGAAAAATACTCCTTTACAAGAAATTTTGGACACTTGTATAGCCTTGAAAGATCAAATTGAAGGAGAAAATTGTTTCATAAAGTCTCTTGGAATTCCACAAGTCATAGTAAATCTTGGGATCAAGTTTCATGTCTGACATATGTAGTTAACACTCTCTCTCCTCCATCACTACCTTCATAAGCTCAAAAAAGCAAAAATCAAATACATGATATGACCAGGAAAGAGAAAGTTGGAATCTTAAACTTTGGCCATTATTAGGGGTCCTAATGAGCTTTAATTTAGTGGAATTATTATATTTATTCATGTCTTATATTTTATTAATAATATCTAAGAGTGATAGCAGGTCACTATGCCTTGTCCATTGAAGCAAGGTCTAGTTTTGCTCCTATTTATTCATGCCAAAATTTGATGGAGGAGAATAGTTTTATGGATAATCATCAAAGGAGAGATATATGTCCTTAGGGACCTATTGAAATATTTTTTAATGATCTATTTTTTGTAAATATCACTTGTACACTTGTCTCTCTCCCTTTACTATGCTCCGCTCTCTCTCTTCCTCATTTCAGTATATAAGTTGCCACTTTTACCCTTTTAATATATCCACATTTTGGTATGGTGAAGCCCTGCTAAATTTATTACTGATTTCCTTTGATTAAAAAATTTCAATATGATTTTAAGTTATCAAATTCTTGCTTAAGTGTGTGAATTAGTTCATAGTTAAATGACAAGTGATAATCATCTCTCCTTGTGTTCATCTCACTCTTTCATGCTTGGTGTAAGTAATTTCAATTATATTAGGTCACATGATATGTAATTAGTTGTTTTATGTCTCTTTAAGTGTGAAGAAGACTATTAGTGTATATGATAAGACCTACTATTCATCTACTTTGAGAAATGCATTACTTTCTACCTTCATGTTGAAACAGGTTTTTTAGGAGAACCGTTGAGGTTGAGATAAGTTTTGTGAATTTCCATTCATAATGTAGGTTCAAGTAGGATTATGGAGTTAATATTGGTACATCACCTCTATTAGATTAGTTTTAATCTCCTTCTATCCATTTTAATTCAAATCAAGTAGGTTAGTGGTTAGTTATAGGTGTTGTGTAAGGGAGCTAGCCCTTGAATCTAGAGACTCATTTCTCTCATAGGTCATCGACAAATTGAGACATGTTTCCATGTTACATAAAATTTAAGGAGGATAGAGTGTAACTCCTTAGGGTGAAATTTTTATTGATAACAAGTATATAAACATGGTAAAAAATGTCATATAAAGATATAACATGTGATATTGAAACCTATGGAACAAAATTCCCCTAATATTGGCATAGCGACTAGGTAGAGGAACAACTAACATATGTATGTTAATGTGTAAATTTTATATCACAAATAACAATAATAAATTTTGAAATACAAGTGTGTATTTAAATAATATTTCATCTACCAAACATGTGATAAATAAAATGTGTAAATATTATAATCTATAAATCATGATATTCTCAATTCTTGATTTTAGATTTGTTGAATGTTTGAATGTTTTTTCATATTTTTTGATTATTTAAATTTTTGGTATCCTTGGAATATTTTAAATTTGGAAAATATAACCAATTATTTCATGAATGTTAGGGTCAAGGTGAGTACCTATATTGAATAGTGGAGGGGTCACCTATCATGGATAAGAAGTACCAATTTTGGGTGGGTTGGGATATGATAAGGAGTCATGTGGTGTAATGTATCTATCATAGTAAATACTCATAGAAATAAAATTATGATGAGTGACTCTATATCACTAAGGACTTTGTGGTGTTTTTTTTATAATAGGATCATGTTTCACTACATGTTTGTTTTGGAATACACTAAACTACCCTATGTGCTAATTAAGTACATACTATAAGAGATGACAAAGGTTTTGGTCTTTGAGTAACTATTTGATGTGATAGATGTTGAATAGTTAGTTACATAGATATATCATGCATATGGTTAATAATAATCATTATATGTTGATCATGGATATTGTATCATTCATATATGAATGATAATATTTGATAGGTGTATCAACCATCTCTTCATAATAGGTGTATCAACCATCTCTTGATAATGACCTTGAATAGATGTGTCAACCATATTTAAATGATTATCATAAATATATCTATCCAAAAATCATAATGGAATTTGGGATGACAGAGGATATGTCACTGAATGTAGATGATAGTCAAGTTGTACACCTAGAAATTTGACTAATCTACTGTAATATATTTAATTTAGGCATCAATGCACTATAGAGGGAACTAAAATAATTATCTGCATCCAAGGGAAACCTAATAACATGTTGAATATCCCATTATTTTATAGATATAGGAAGGGTGTGGATAATATGGTTGATCTCATTGAAATAGGTAATACCATGCATCCTAAGGTGTCATTTTTATATCTATACAATCCATTAATTTATTATGATGTAACTTGTAAATCTTGTCATGTATACCTAAGGGATTGAAGAGTCTCATCATAAAAATGTTCTCACTTAAACCATTTTCAATAATAACATTGTGTAAAGGTTGTTCATTAGTGTATGCTCATGTGAACAACACATGAAAATATGATTATTGTCCAACTATATTATTTTCATTGAATGTGATCATGGGCTACCAAGGTGTAATATCAACTATTTGCCAAAGATAGTATCAATTAGAAGATCATATGTGGTCAGTGGAAGAATAATGTTGTATTCATAATGTACATATCATGTTTCCTTAATTTTTTTTCATATTTTTGATAATAATCACTAAATATCTTAAAATTTTTATTTCCATTGTGATGTAGTCAATATTCTGATTTAGGACTATCCAAATTGATAATGTTGTCACCTACAAGGTTTTGTATCTTATGTTTTAGCTTGAAACATATATTTGTTAAATACATTGTAATTAGATAATAATCATAATATGAAGTAATATGATAGATACTTGGTATAGGTATGTTTGGATCAATCTCTTATGGAGGAAGTAGCGTTATATGGTTACACTCAAGTAGCATATTAAGTATCACATGAGGAGGTGATGGTAATATTTAAGATTTCTTATTTGGTCAACCTTTTAATTGTAACTAGTTTGTAATTTGATAAAATATATACTGTAACATTCACCTCATTATTTTTATCATTTTTAACCTTATAGATTGATAGTAATTGAAACTTTGTTAAAATAGTCAAATAAATTGACATAACTTCTTTGTCCCTCATTATATGGCATAACTCATCAAATGATTTGAATATATTTAATATAATTGACTCATGGATAGATGATATAGAATTTGTTTAAATATATCTTTTAATTCATTGTCATCTATAACATTGGCCATCTTTTCCAACATGGCATTCTTGTAAAGCACATAGTCACTTATTCATTCATTGAACTGTTGCTTTAACTTAACAATTTGTGTGTATGATAACTTGTCATCAATGTTTATGAAAAATTATGCTATAAATGTTATAAGAGATGGGTTGAATGCTATTAAATATTTGATGGGGATCATATAACCATTTTACTAAATATTACTTAAGACTTATTGGGAATAACTTGGTCAATAACTTGTCATTGTATTTATTGCACTAGCATGTTGCATCAAATGATTTAATATGTTGCTCAATATCACCTTTAACTTCTTATAATGGTAGGATCAAAGCTATGAATATTATTGGTAAATGGTAGGTTAATATATTAGGTGTTAATTGGCTGTCTAAAATTTTATGAATCCATGCAATGATTAACTTAAGATGCACCTTTCTCTAACTACAACACCTTAGAATGCAGAGATGTAAAAATAAACTCAATGGAACATGTGTTATGAAAGGTTGGAAATTGAATATGTGTATTCATCATGGGAGGGGTAAAGGATTTTTTGATATTTTTAAATGATGTCATGGTGATGTCATGGATGTGTCCTAGTGAGTGTATGAAGTGCTTTAATAGTATAAGTAACAATGCCAAAGTGTACAATGTGCTTGTCCTAGTGTGCTTGAAGTTGCCTTGGTTGATCTTCAGTTTTGGCATGGTTATAGATGTTCAAGGATAAGTATGAAGTATTGATAAAGTTAAATGGGTCCTATAAGAGGTTTTATATGATTGGAGATCTTGTGTGAAAAAATGGAATTATTTTGGCAGTCCATAGTTTCATCTAGATAGTTTGGGTCTAAAGGTAGGAAATCTGAGTAGGCAGTTTGATGACATCATAATTACCACGTGTGGATGATTCAAGGGGAGTTGGTCATATGGTTGTGATAAAATTAGTCCCTAATTATTATGTTATATATATAAAGTCATGAGTTTAATTTTAATCCAAGATATGAGGGTGCAAAGCTGGGCTCCCAGGTTTTTTGACAATGTTTTCTCATACTTAGCCCGATTTGGAAAGTGGCAAGAAGAGCCAAGTAAGCGTTTCGATGGTGGAATATCTCACACATGTGTATTTTTATATAAAAGGTGATCATATGAGTTTATTAATTTATAATCTTAATTTATTTATGCTAAATTTTTGTTCTTGTGCCAAAGTGCATCAAAAGTTATGCAAGAATAGTTGGCCTCATAGGCAAGTTCTAAGCATACTTGGCTCTGTGACAAAAGATTTTGAGAAGGAATTTTAATGGATATATATCTCACACATGAAAATGTTTTAAGAGTATTTTTTTATATAGAAAAATTTTCCTATGTGAGGACATTATATGGTCAAAATTTGAGATCATGCATCTAAGTGTAGAAGAAGTTATTGAGGTTCAAAGTACGATTTCTAGGCATATTATATTTGGTCCCCATACTTAGTCAATTTGCATGATGTTAAAGATCTGGACCTAGTGGAGATCTGATGTCTCATAATAGTCAATAAAATGAATATATATGATGTGAATCAAGTCAAATTATTCAAAGTGTTTGTTGGTTAACAGAGTTAAAGATCAGGACAAAATGAAGATCTAACGGTGCATGAGCGATCGAACAGATCATGATCTAATGGTGCATATTAATTAAAAAGGTAGAAAGTGTTTAAGGTTTAATTATTGATAAAAGGTATATGATAATGATATAATGGTTATTGGGTGTTCATAGATATTTAAGTAATGGTGATCATTGATTTCTAAAGACCTAAATGATCCATAAAGATCAATGGAACACGTTGAGTACAAGTTTCCAAATTACATGAGATGAGGTCAAAGTGATAGATGTTTAATGTTTGGATTTGGTGAACTATGAATTAAAGTTAGGATGAGATATATGGTGTGATATTTATTCAAATCTATGAGTACATGAGATTTGAGCATTGTGTTTGAAGATTAATTGTGACCGTTCATATTTGAATATTTGAATTTTAGAAAGGGAAAACCCAGTCTATGGTTTTTGGACCATATCTTTTGATAAAAGATTAATTTACTCACATTTTAAAAATAAAATTTGTAGAGGAATCCAAGATTCATTTTAAAATATGTATTGTAATATTTCAAAGTGTGTACAAATAAAGATATCTATCTCCAAAGTTTACTATGTGTTCGAGTTTATTTTGCAAGTAACCCGAGAAGGGTAATTGAGATTGTTTTGATATTGTTTCAATATATATTGATGAATTAGAAATATCAGAGTGTTATATAATCCATGAGGATGATTTATTTTCATTATGAAATATTGATAAATCATTATTATCTATGAATAAAAGTTAAGAAGTTGAGCACGTGTTTGTTCATAGTGTTCATGTGTATTAGGTTAGTGATTGAGCATACACAGATGTCAGCATGATTGACAATGATCATTTGAGGATGTATTGGGGGACACAAAGAGTGGACATATGTATTTTAAATTGGTCCTATGTTTATTTATTTTATTTATAAATTGTTAAATGGGTGAATAGGTCTCTATAAGACCTATAAGAGCTAGAAGGGCCTTATTAAAAGGTGTAGTTGCTTAAGGGTGACCCATAGGTGCTATGCTCAACCTATAAATATTTTTTTGAGCAATTTTTTGATGTGATATAATAATTAAGGGTTGAGGAAAGTGCAATGGCTGATATATAAGTTGATATTCATGATTGATCTATATAAAGTGAAACCAAATGAGATGGTTTCTAGATTTTTGAGACTAATACGTGCAAAAGTTAGAGATCAAAGGAAAGGAGAGGAGAGTGAGAGTGACCAGATATTGGGTTGATGAGTAGAGAATATTGAGGACTATGTGTATGATCTATAGGTCATGTTTCTAATGATATTATACTGTTCTTGAAGTTTTAAATTGTGCAAAGAAATTTGAGTGTGCATATAAGGACTGCTTGAGTGAAGAAGGATAGAGATTGTGATATACCTATGTGAGAGGCATATATGAGTTAGAGAGATAATTCATGTAGTTTTTAGATAATTAGAGTTACATCATCATTTTTTAAAGACATCAATTCTAAGGTGGAAGTGTTATTTTATAAGAGGGTCTAAAGGACTTGATCTTCCTTAGGGGTAGTTTCTCCTTGTGAAATAGGGTTTCACTAAAGACCTTTAGTTATAAGGACTTGATAAAGGTTTTAGGTGAGAAGGACTTGAATAAATAGATGGTCAAAAGGAATTTATCATCATAGGGGTATGTTCTCCTTGTGGAATTGTTGTTTCACTAAACTCCTTAGGTCAAAAGGACTTAACCAAGGTTCCTGTTCAGAAGGACTTGATTATTATTTTGTTTGTGATCATATTATAGGATAGTAGTCCATGTGTTTGAAGTCTTGAGAGTGGGTTTTATTCCCCAAGAGGGTTTCCCATATAGATCTTGAGTTATGTATGTGATCTTGATTTATATTCAATGTTCACTACTATGAATAGTCTATATGCTTCATGGATGATTATCTTGAATGCTTCAGTATTTGAAAGGGTTTAGAAATTTAATTGGATTGTTTGGAACCACTAATTAAACCCCCATTTTAGTGTATTTTAACTCTAATAATTTGTATCAGAGAAAGGTCTTTTGATAAAGGCTTGACATCTTGAAGGTGATCCAAGGTGTAATGGCTAGCCAAAATGTGCAAGGTGGTTTCTTTAGTAATCAAGCACCGATGTTTAATTGACCCAATTATGCATTTTGGAGTGATAGAATGAAGACATACATTATGTCCCTAGGTTTAATGTATGGAAATATATTTTGGATGATTATGTTGATCCTATTATTCATTTATTTAGTATTGCATACAAGAAGCTATTTGAGAACAACTCTAATGCAATGAATGTCATCACTTATGATCTTACAAAAAATGAGTTCACAAAATTAATTCATTGCATATGTACCAAGGATATATGGGATAAATTCAAGACTATTTTTTAAGGAGATTCAAAGGTTAAGTTGGCAAAGTTATAGACTCATTAAAGATAATTTGAGAGCCTCAAAATGAAAGAAGATTATGTGGAATCATTTGTATAGAGAGTTAATGAGATCGTAAACACCATTAGAGGTATTGGTGAGAAATTTGAAGAGGATACTATAGTTTAAAAGGTATTAAGGTCTTTATCCCTCAATTTTGATCAAAAAGTATTTTCTATAGAAGAAAGTCATGATCTTACTCAATTGAAGATGGATCAATTGCATGGTACCCTTAATGCATAAGAGATGAGAGTAAATGATGATATACCACCAAAAAAGGAAGCAACATTAAAAATAGAGATGAAACCAAAAAGGGAGTTCCAAGGTAAGAAACCCAAGGAAGATGATATTTTTGATATTAATGAGGATGTAATAACTACTTTGTTTACAAGGAAATTGGAAACAAATTCAAGCAAGTATAAAGGTAAGCTACCTTTCAAATGCTTCAATTATGGAGAGATAGGAAGTTTTACTAATAAGTCACCTCATAAGTAAAAGAAGGATATTTATGAAGAACATGATCAAGGTCATGATGAGGGAAAGAGATCATTCAGGTCTGATAAAATAAAAAAGGGATTCATAAGGTTTGACAACAAGAAGAAGTACTTTGAGGACAAGACTAGTCTTTACACCAAAGAAGATGGTAGATCATGAGATGAGAGTTAGTGACTCATAATATGATCATAAAGATGATGGTCTTGCTGAAGATGAATCTTTAATCATGGATGAGGAAGGGAGCCGTTCAAATCAAAAGGAGTCCACTTGTAGTGATTCATATGATTATGAAAATGAGGTAGACTATGAGGCTGCTTTGATAAAATCTCTTGAAGAACTGAAGATTGAAAAGAACATTAACAAGAAGATTAAGTCTCAACTCAAAGACTATGAGTAAATATTCAATATTTTTGAGACAAGAAAGAATGAAGATTCCAAAGAGAATGAAGATATGGTCAAACATCTCAGTTGTCTATTATAAATCCTATCTACAAGCTTTAAATATAAAGAACATGAATGTTCAAGGCATGCTCCTAAGGTTATTTATTTAAAATATGAGTTAGATAAGTCTACAAGAAAGGTGAAATCATTTGTCAAGTTTGATAAAATTTTTAATGATCTTGATGATGTCATAAAGATTCAAAAGTCAGCTAGTGATAGATCTAGATTGGGTTTTAATGAAGATCCCAATGATACTTCTCAAGTTGACATGAATGTCAAGAAGAGAAAGGTGGATCAACCTTTGAAGACAAATCAAATTAGACAACCAAATACTATGAGATATGAAAATTTCAATGGTTACTACATACTTGTAATTAGTTTGGACATAGAGATAGTGAATGTAGAAGACCTGTTAAAAATGAGTTTACATGGGACTATGATGGGGGACATCATTCAAAAAGAGTGAGGAAGGTTAAGTTCTTAAATTTTCTTAATGAAGGACAATTTGCTAAACATTGTCCAAATAAGGAAAGGCAAGGTAAGTCTTATTCAAAAAGAGTAGTTTTTTTCAGTTATCAAAACATTGGACACATTGATAGATTTTGTCTAAACAAGGTAAGATAAGCTGATTTTTCATAAAGGAGTATGATTTGATAAAATTGTGAATAGAGAAGTCGCATTTCTAGATTATACAAGCAAAGGACATTAAGTCAGAATAGATTTGATCAGGATCATGGAGTGCATGATAGAAGGAAATTGAACTCATAAAGACCAAAGGTGGTATGTAGGAGTTATGATGAGTTTATAGGTCCAAGTAGTCTATTTACTATGTTGGAGAATGTTATAGAAGTTGAAGAGTCCCAAGAGGTATCATTGTCTACTCATTTTGAGAATAAAGAGGTCAAGCTCAAAGAAAAGACTAAGATACTGGTTAAATCTAATCCTAAGGTATGTATGGATCCAAGTGAACATATTATAATTGTTTAACAAGTGCCTAGTGATGAGGATTCAAGCTACAAGGAAGATTCTTCAGAGGAAAAGATATACCATGAGTCTTTGATTTCTCCATGTATTGTCAATCTAATCATAAAATAAAAGAAGAATGTTGTAGTGGATGAGCATTTTGCTTCTCTAAAACCTAATAATAAGAAGAACTAAAAGTATTAGATGACCAAGGAGGAGAAGGAATATGAGGAGTTGTGGGCAACTCTTGGTTTCACACAATGGTAGAAAATTATGGTGTAGAGAAGGTCTTTGTCTATGCTTCTTAAGAGACTCCTTTCAGTAGAGAATACAATTTATGTGCTCAAGAACATAATGCCATTATGATAAATACTAGAGTTGATCTAAGGTATTTATTTAAGGGGGAAAAACAAGTTCATGAGATTTCTCTAAAGGTTTGTGAAGAAGTTTTTGTATAAGGTCAGAATGGGTGTTTTCAGATGGCATAATGAGTTTGATGTAATGAGAAGTAAAGTTTGGTACTTAGAAAGGTTTTTTCACTTCTTTGTGATGTGCTCTAGGTGATTTTTTGGTCTAAAGGTATGTTGAAGGCAATTTTAAGACTTTTGAGTGCTCTCAATTTTCTCATTTATGACTTAAGGGCAAGTAGGTCTAAAATTAGGTTATAGGAAGTTTATGCTCCCAAAGGTATGAAGGCTCAATTTTTGGTCTAGAAGTGTGTGATGGGTGTCTCCAAGTGTGCAAGAAGATTAAAAGATGTGCATTGACCAGAAAGAGGTTTGTTGACTTTATTTTGCTTTTGAGATTTTAAGGTTTTAGGCTAAGCTAGAAAAGTGGTCTGCCTTATGAGTTGAGATCTAAAGATTCTTAATATGTTGAATTGGAAAAATGGGTGGTCAAATCAAGCTTCACAAAGAATTTAAGGTTTGTGGTTCTCATTTTATTTAAGTTTTTTCCTTATTGGAGGCATAATTAGGTAGTTTGTTAAGAAAGTATATTGTAGAAGATGAGCTAGTTGTTAAAAATTGGTGTTCTTGAGGGGGCATATGATATTGCTCTAGATATGATGTTTTAGGAACTGAAGATGTGTCTACTAAAAATTATGGTCTCCATAATTCCAGGTAGGGCTAAAAGGAGGCTAGATAGACCTAGTTTGAACAAGAGTGTTTTTTTATTAGTTTTATAAAATAGAAAGGTATGTTTGTTTCAAGAATATTTATCAATTTGGTTGAGTGCATGTATCCTATTTTTTGAGTGGCATGAAGTTCTATTGATGATCCTTGTGGTAGCTTAAGAGAGAATGCTAGTAAGTATGTGTATTGGTTCTTCATGGCATTTGGAGATTTGAAGATAATCAAAATGTGAAATAGATTAGAGATCTTAGGGGAAGTCTCTCTAAGATGTTTCTTGGTGATTTACGTTAGATTCTAGTGGTTTTTGTGTGCTTTTTCTTCATTAGTTGTAGTATTTGGTTGAAGAAAGTGTTGGCATGGAGCAAGAGGAAGTTGTTAAGGAAAGAAGAGGTAGGATCAAGGTAAGGGGGAGTTTTTAATATATTTATATGATGGTCTATTCTTTTTGGTAGTCTTTTTAGGTCCTCATGATCAATTGGTTCCCATTTTGTCAAAGTTCTTATTGTGGAAGTGCTTGAAGAGAGCAAAGGTGAGCTATATATTGATATATATGATATTTATTTGCATCAATGATAAAGGGGGAGATTGTTGTGGATTTTTCAATGATGTGATATAGGTGTAATAGTGAGTGGATGAAGTGATTTGATAGTCTAAGTGATAATAACAAAGTGTGCAATGTGCTTGTCCTAGTGTGCTTGAAGTTGGCTTGGTTAATCTTCAGATTTTGCATGATTAGAGATGTTTAGGGATAATTATGGAGTATTTATCATGTGAAATGGGTAATATAATAATTTTTCTATTATTGGAGAGCTTGTGTGCACAAGTGGAATTATTTTGGTATTCCATAATTTTCAATTAGATAGTTTGGGTCTAGTGGTAGAAAATCTAAGTAGGCAGTTTGATGACATAATAATTGCCACATGTGGATGAGTAAAGGGGATTTGGTAATATGGTTTTGATCAAATTAGTCACTATTTTTTATGTTCCAAATATCAATTCATGCATCAAAGTGTAGTCAAATATATATGGGTGCAAAGTTGGGCCCCCAGGCTTTTTGACAATGTTTTCTCATACTTAACCAATTTTGCAAAGTGCAAGAAGAGCTAATTAAGAATTTTGATGGTGGAATATATATCACATGTAGATTTTTCAGGAAAAGGTGATCATATGGGTTTATTTAGTTTTGATCCTAGTTTATTCTCACTAAATTTTAGATCTTGCATTGAAGTGCATCAAAAGTTATGCAAGAGCAAAGTTGGCGTCACAAGTAAGTTCTAAGCATAGTTGGCTTTGTGACAGAAGATTTTAAGAATGAATTTTAATGGTAATATATCTCAAATGTGTGAATTTTATAGGATTTTTTTTATATGTATGGATTCTACTATGTGAGAAGATCATATGGTCAAAATTTGAGATCATGCATCTAAGCGAAAAAGAAGTTATTGAGGTTTAAATTATGCTTTCCATGCATATTATAGTTGGTCCCCATAGTCAATTTTCATGATGTTAAAGATCTAGACCTAGTGGAGATCCAATGACTCATATGATTTTATAAAATGATTATCTATGGTGTGTATAAATTTAATGTGGTCAAAGTGTTTACTGGTTAACATAGTTAAAGATTAGGACCAAATGAAGATCTAACGGTGCATGAGCGATCGTACAGATCATGATCTAATGGTGAGTATTGATCAAGATGGTAAGAAGTGTTCAAGGTTTGATGATTTAGAAAAGTTATAATATAAATATATAATTATGAGAGGGTGTTCATATAGATTGATCGAATGGTGAGTTGATATCTAAATACATAACTAATCTAAGGATATTGATGAAATGCAATGAGTCTATATACACCTTAAATTGGTCAAAAAAACACACATATCATGTATTTTCATAGTACTTTCATAGTAGACTCTAAATGGAGAATATGAGCCTTATTCACATTAGCCATATCTTTTATTTCATTTGTCTTATTTTTGTTTCTTACTTTGGTCACCTTTTTGCTTATTCTCAGTCATCTAAATCCTTCTAAATAGTTATTCTAGCTCAGTCAAACTCTATTTCCCATTCTAATTCCACCCCCAAGTCTTGAGCCTATAAAACAAGAGTGCCAAAATTTAAATTTAGTGATGGAGCCTAGGTTGTCCATTTACAACACTCTTATCTAATGGCATTTTAAGTCTCAATGGTCAGTTTACCATGCTTAATGAGTCCTAAACCCTTCTTGCCTTTGTCCTTAAGTTTTGATTTTATTTCTAATGTTGGCCAAATGTGAATAAAGATCCCAAATTCAAAACAAAGAGTCTCCTATATATAGGAATTCACAAGTCATTTTATATGTATCACTTACTACTTTAGCACAATATATAATTAAAAATCAGTCAATAGTATAGCTCAAAATTCTACATCACACATAGATTTGCATGATTGATCAAGGAAGGGTCTAGGTTAAATTTCATTCTTGAATCTACCATGAATGTTGATTATGCATGTTCATAAGGAAGAGATAAATTTTATCTGAGACCTTAGCTTGAGGGTTAATGTAGGTAGTAATTAGGGTAACAGGGGTTCTAGATCATGCGATCATACTTCTCATAACTCAGTTTTCCCCCTTTTGATTTTGATGTATTTGTTATTTCATGTGTGTAAATAGACCTAGGTTTTTAATATTTAAATGGATTTAAAATAATCTCCATTTAAATTTATCATCCAAAATTTCATAGGCAAGATCACATAGAGACAACAGACAAAACCCAAAAAAACTAAGGTCTTTGGGACAACAAGGGCATAAAAGGACAACAACACTAAATTAAATATAAATATAGTGTCATATTTTTTCACTCATATACTTTCACCAAATTAAATATAGTTCCAAGTTCATGACATCTTCCCAGTCCTCCATAATATTTTTCAACCCCTGAATCATTTGCCTCAATGTATTTTTCCATATAAGTTTACTTCTCTCCCTATACAAATTAATTTGATTAAATTGATATAAATATATATTTTACCATACTTAATTAAAATTTCCCCCTTACTATAGACCCATTATTTCTTAGGAACTAAACACTAGTTTCCCAAAAATAATAAAACATTTGGTGAACTTGACTTACTTCAAACAAAATCTAAAAACCCTAGGTACACTTAGGGTTTTTCCTTCATACTTCGTACAAAAATTCAATTTCAAAATTCTGATTTTGTAGATTATTTTGTGCATTTATCCTATTCAAATTTATTTTATAATTTAAATAATTTAAATAATTTTTAAAAATTATAAAACCCCAACCCAAAACCCTAAATTTCTAAACTAGGTCCTGAAACCCCAAGCCTTTACAATTTTTAGATAAAATTTTTGGAATTTTTGCAAGTTGTTTGGAGTGTCAAAAATATTTTCAAAATCTCTATATTAGTAGTTATTTTGTGAAAAAATTTAAATCAAATTTTTGCTCTTTTTATAATTTTTTGTGCATTTATTCATATTTATTTTAAAATTTAAATTATTGAAATAATTTTTAAAAATTCTAAAACCTCAACCCAAAACCCTAAATTTCCAAACTAGGTCCTCAAACCCCAAACCTTTCTCACAATTTTTAGATAAAATTTTTGCATTTTTTGCAAATTATTTTGAGTGTCAAAAATATTTTTAAAATCTCTATATTAGTAGTTATTATTACATTTGTTTGCTTAATAGTAATTTTACATATTCTCTTTGGTGAAAGAAATAAAATGGCCACTAAGGCACTTCTTCCCTCTCATGCCATAGATCAATTTCTAATTTTTTCTCATAATTATGACAATGAATGGACAAATTTGCAAAATTGCATATTAGCTAAAAATATGGAAAATGATTTCATTTACAATGAAGATAATTACTATTGTTGTAATGAGGAATATGATGATACTTGTGAAAGTGACAGTGAAGAAAAAGGAGATGCATCTTCTTCTATCAAACCTATACCTTTTATTCCCTCTTTTAAAAAATATAATTTGGATAAATGGGAAATGTAATTTTCACCTCATTCTCATATGAGCAATGCACCAAATGAACAAAGTAGTCATGCACTTCCAAGTGAACCTCTTATTCGTGATAATCTACTTCCATGTGAACCTAATCTCTCTCTCTCTCTCTCTCTCTCTCTCTCTCTCTCTCTCTACTTCTATGTTCAAATTAAAATAATATAAATGTAATAAAATAAAATTGCCAATGCATAATTCAAATGATCTATCTCATGCTCTCAACCCTACTTTATCAAAAGAATGTATAAATTATAAATCTCTTTTTCTTACTTCTCATATTTCAAATGGTAATAATGCATACACTCCATCCATGGATAACATAGATGCACATAATATTCCAATTTCACATGATAATTTATTTCATATTAGAAAAGAATTAAATTCTTCTCTTACACCTCTCCCTAGTGACAATGGAAGTGATAAAGAGTATGATAGTGAACATGCAAATGAATATGAAAATGAGAGTGACTATGATTTTTTTTTAATTATGATAATGCATGAAATAATGATGATTCTTACGTACATAGTGAAGAAGAAAATGCATCTCATGTTTCTAACTCTTCTCTCACTTCTTCTCTCAAACATAATGCATTACAAAATGTTCCTTCTATTTCTATACATGATTCTATTTCAAATAATGCACATGTCAATAATAAAATCACATCTTATACTCAGTTATAATGTGATTTAATAAAACATAAAGATACCAATAAATATCCTAAGCCACCCATACTATAGTAGCACCTGTTTCTCACTCTTCACCTAAAGAGAATGGTATCCCAAATCCCTCTACTAAGGTCCAAGTTACCATTCCTCCAAAGGTTCAAGTGAGCACACCCCCTCTCTATGATCCAATTTCTAAATGTAGCATTCCCATGGATAAAATAAATGGTCAAATTCAATGATTACATGAACCACTTAACGATGCTAATATACCATCCCATGAGATTATATATTTGATGCATGTAGTTGGTGAATTAAAACACCAAGTACATCTCCTCACCTAGGAAAATAAGGTTTATAATTTTTGGATGGATGCCAATGATTTACATGGTAACCCTCTACCGAAGGCATTCATAAAATATTCATTGCCTAAGCATTTATAGATATCATCATTGACTCATTTTGATGGAACTGGAGATCTATTAGTACACTTTCAAGCTTTTTTGAATGGCTTTGCCATATCACATGAGTCATTTAATTCTATTAAAATTGTTTCAGTAGACATTAGTAAGGGAAACATAGAATTGGTTCTTTCATTTACTCCCTATTGGCTTCTTACACATATATGATGACTTAGAGAAGACATTTATCATATATTACATAGTAAACATGGGCCCTCATATTACATATGAGAAACTTGTCACATTGCATTAGAATACTTTAGATCTAGTTAGTGATTATATCTTACAACTCAAGACTCACATGTTAAGATTGATCTACAAACCAATAGATTTAGAGATTCACCATATCTTTATTAAGGGGATTTACTAACCTCTCCTTGAGCATCTATTATATTAGACATAGTCCTCTTTCAGGCACTTATGCTATACAATTCTAGTCTTGGCAAAGAAATTAGGATTGATTGAGGCAAATTCAATTGATCAAATTACTCTATAATTCAAAATAGTATCACCATCTATAGATCCTAACACACAACATCCACCATATCCTAAACAAGAAAGGAAACCAAAACCAAAAAAGTAACCAGTTAAGAACAAAGAGCAAGTCTCAAAAGCACAATCTATAGTATGCACTATAGAGAATAAAAACAAGTCACTACTATAATTTGATTTAGAGTGAGATAGCCCATATGTCATATTATCAACACTACTAGATAGGAGGTTAATCACATTACCTTCTACTCATCGATGAGATCCATATCTCTTACATAAACACCCACATCATCCCTTTTGTAATGATCATCATATCCATGGACACATAGATTACATTAATAGACGTGTTGATAATGTCATCATAGCATTCATATAGGGGGCATCGAGTTCTCCTCCATCATGGATTACTAAACCTCATTCCTCCATACTTGAGTTATCCCAAGACATTCCTTCATTAGAATCATCGATTACTCATTATAAGATTAGTGTAACTTCTAAGATAGAGCCTCATAAGAGATCTCTTATCCCACATAATCAAAAGTCTTGGATACCAGTACAATCATAGTAAACTACATACATAACTATAGTCTAAGGAGTACATGGTGCAGTTCCATA